>MU228083.1:84416-101616 GCA_018584345.1 Thuja plicata | reverse complement strand
TATATATATATATATATATATTTATACATATTTTATACGATAATATATAATAAAAAAAAATTTTAAATGGCATAGGCTATCAAAATTTTGACACAAGGCACTTAGCATATCGATGTCGATGCTATACAATCGATGACATGATCAACCATTGTTCGTCACACTTTCGCCACACAACACTAAGCATATCGACATTGATGCTATACAATTGACAACATGATCAACCATTGTGCATCGCAATTTCAACACATGACACTTAACTTTTGACGCTGATGCTATACAATTGACAACATGATCAACCATTGTGCGTCACAATTTCAACACATGACACTTAGCTTTTTGACGCCGATGCCATAGTCTTGACGCCTTCATCGAGAAGAGTTTGTCGACATTTAGACTGACGTTGGCCACCTCGGTGGAAAGTAGGATCCAGGATGGACCAAACATTTCAACGCACCTTCTGTTGATAAATCCACCCTATTGGTGTCGAAATACCGACGATGGTCTAGTGTGACGTAAAATTGACACAAAAAAGACCGATGACAGTAGTCGTCATTTTATAGACCAATTTTTGTCTAAATTACAACGAATCATCGTCGAAAATAGGGCTAAAATTTACTAGTGGCATGATGGATCTCCAATGTGGTCCCCATGTCTAAATCCTATAAATCTATAAGGATATGTATGGACTTCAGAGACTTAAACAAAGCATGTCCTAATTATGACTTCCTGCTACCTAACATTGATATGATCATTGATCTCACAGTAGGCTACCAAATGTATTCATTAATGGATGGTTTCTCGGGCTACAATCAGATAAAAATTGCCCCCGAGGATCAAGAGAAAATTGCATTTACATGCGCATGGGAAACCTTTTGCTGGAATGTCATGCCATTTAGGTTAAAGAATGCCAGTGCAACATATCAAAGAGCAATGACTACTATATTCCATGATATGATGCATAAAAACATGGAGGATTACATGGATGACACCTTAGCTAAACCCAAAGAAAGGAGCACTCATATTGCTGATTTAAGAAAGATATTGGACCATATGGAGCAATTTCAACCTAGGCTCAATCCAAAGAAGTGTGCCTTTGGGGTCCAATAAAGAAAAATATTAGGGTTTATAGTTTTAGTGAAGGGAATTGAGGTGGCTCTTGCAAAGGTCAAAGCTATCCTAGAGATGACTCCTCCCTGAAACATCAGTCAAATGAGGATGTTACAAGGGAGACTTCAATCAATCAGGAGGTTTATGTCACAACTTGCAAATAGGGCACAACCCTTTACCAAATTAGTACACAAAGGGGTCACCTTCAAATGGGATGAACACTGTGAAGCCAACTTCAGGGAATTAAAAGGGTACCTAGCTACTCCTATTCTTATGGCACCCATTCATGGATATCCATTACTCCTGTATATTTCCGCTACAACTACATCATTAGGAGTATTCCTAGCACAAGAAGATGAAACAAAGAAAGAAAGAGCTATCTACTACATCAGTAGAACACTAGTCTCCTATGAGATCAATTACAACATTATTGAGAAAGCATGCTTAGTAGTCATCTTTGCATCACAAAAATTGAGACACTACATGCTCTCACATACAGTAAGGCTCATTGCTAAGATCGATCCTCTGAAGTACCTTTTATGAAAAAAAACATTAACAGGGCATCTGGCGAAATGGGTCCTCATTCTAAGTGAATTTGAAATTGAGTATGTAGACATGAGGGCTATTAAAGGACAAGTCCTCCCAGATCAACTAGCTGATTCACCACTTCAAGACTATGAGCCTTTAAAGATTGAATTTCCTGATGAGACCATTATGCATTTAACTGAGTATCCATGGAAGATGTACTTTGATGGTTCTTTCACACAACAAGGCTCTGGAGTAGGAGTTATGTTCATAACTCCTCAAGGCTACAAGATACCCAAGTCTTACAAATTGATGTTTCCATGGAGTGGAAGATTGTAGAGTTACATGTGTATGGTGACTCCCGAATCATTACCAATTAGGTCAATGGAGATTATTAGACAAAAGATGAAAATTTGACACCCTACAAACAAATGGTTGATGACCTCAAGAAGTACTTTGTCTTCATCACATTTCAGCAGATAAGTTGAACAAAGAACAAAGCTGCAGATGCTATGGCTATATTGGCATCCATGTTACAAATGGAGGAACATCAATTACACTATGAATTCTTGGTGGAAGAACACTCCTATCCTACCTTTGATACCCCTGAATACCAAGTAACCTGTACTTTAAACACCCCAGACCAATCTTGTTATGCTAATATCATTGCTTACGTCACTAACCAAACTATTCCCAACAATCTATCTAGAAATGAGAAAAGAGCCCTGATTAGGACAACATCATGTTATGTCCTCATAACTAATAAATTATATCAAGGAGGTCTCGATGGTATGCTTCTTAGATGTTTATAACTCAAAGAGTCCTTTCATGTGTTAAAATAAGTCCATGAAGGTGTATGTGGATCACATTCGAACGAATTTTCACTAGCAAAGAAACTGCTCAAAGTAGGCTATTATTGGCCTACTATGAAAAAAGATGCTATTCAATTTTCCAAAACATGTCATAAATGTCAGACACATGGAAATATCATCCATGCTCTTGCCAGAGAACTTATACCTTTCATTACACATTGGCCATTTCAGCAATGGGCCTTTGACTTAGTTGGACAAATATATCCCAATTCTTCAAATGGACACAAGTTCATCATTACGCCCACTGAGTATTTTATGAAGTGGGTCGAGGTCGTGCCGCTAATCGAAGCCACTAGAAAATACGTGGCTATGTTCATTCTGAACTACATTATCTATAGATATGGGATACCCTCTTCAATTGTAATAGACAATGGGGGCCTATTTAAAAAAATCAAGACATTGATGACCTTTGTGAATAGCTCCACATCACACAACACTGCTCCTCAATCTATTACCCTCAAGGTAATGGATAGGCTGAGGCATCTAATAAGAATATTCTTAAAATCCTACACCAAACTGTAAGTAAGTCTGGCAGAGACTGGCATCTACAACTGAATCTGGTACTCTAGGCTTAAAAAACAAGCATCAGAACACCAATGGGAGCCATGCCATTTGCGCTAGTCTATGGTACTGAAGCAGTATTACCTATTGAGGTTGAAATGCCATCTTTGTAGATATCTTTACAAGGTCTTGTTACTGATGAGCAATACCGCATTGATAGGGTGAATTCTTTAGACCTACTAGATGATCTCAGACAACAGGCGTTAGATCATCTAAAGGTGTACCAAGCACGTATGTCCAAAGGGTACAACAAGAAGGTCAAACCATGAAAATTTGAAGTGGGGGATCTCATCTTAAAGGAGAATCCTAAGAACCAGCCCAACAAAGAACAGAAGGGAAAATTTAAACCTAACTAGTTGGGACCTTATCTTATCACTGCTACTTTTGGGACTGGAGCTTATCAACTAGCTACACTTGAGGGAGACATTCTTCCAGATCCTATCAATACTCTACATTTGAAGTGGTTCTATGCTTGATGATCGGCTAGCAGAGCTGGTACAGTGAAATAGTTCTTAGAAAATACCAAAAACATTCAGAAATTGATCCTGAAGAAATTTAAAAATAGTGGAAAAAAGTCCCGAAGAAAGGTGTCCTTGGTGAAATACTGGCAAACAGGCACCATGATACTACAAAAATATTCAAAAAAAGAAAAAAATAGAAAAAAAATTGAAAAAGAGAAAAGTGTTTTGATGGCAACCTGGTAAAACAGGCATCTTGGTAGAAAAAAAAGAAAGAAAAGATCTTGCCAAGTGGTGAAAACCTGGCAATCAAGTGTCGCTTGTGTTCTGCGCTCCATCTATCAATACATTGTTCATACTAAGCCTTCACGATTACACCTATGCTAAAATGTTGACTTTTTTTCCTACACAACTAAATTATTCACGCTTGGGATTTGTTTGTATTTTTCTCTTAGGATCAAGTCATTCTGCACGGGGGGAATCTTTGCCAGTCTTATAGGTTACATCTGCTAGGTCGTCATAGGTTGGTTTTTCTAGTAACACAATGATACTCGATGTTTTTACCAAACTATCACTTTCGTGAAACAAGGATGAAACAAACATTGCACTAACATGAAAAATGTTCCTATGACCCACCTGGGATTGCTAACAGTAATAAAGTTATACACAGACATGGAACACATCTTACTTGAATTCCAACTTTTTGATGGATGAATCTCTACTACGCTTGAAAAATGAATCAATAATATTTCTCAATACTACTTTAAATATAGTTTGATCTTGGTTTGATTATGACTCTTTTATGTACCCATGATTTTTTCACTGGGGGCATCTAAGCAATTATGAATTTTATGTGATTGATTCACAATTGATAGTTGTTATGTCTTCTGAGTTACTCCATGACATCTGCGCAAAGACAAAGAGTCACAAGGACAGGGGGAATAATATTTTCTTGGTTTTCTATGTATGGTGATTGTTCCAAATGATCCTATAAATTTCACCTAACTTAGATGTTTATGGTAAGAGCTACCACTATGGGTCGATAGCCGCATATATCTTGATCTTTGTTATGTGTAAACTATGGTGAGGTTGGAAAATTTCCTTGTTTGTTTTTTGAATCAGAATCTCGCTAAGGTATACGAAGCATAATGTACCCAAGGATATGAATTTTCAAGGTCATTGTGGGTCCAATATCTTTCTTTACACAGAATCTAATATAAAAAAAGGAAGGTGACTATTTTGTTATCCTGGCTTCTATGCCTTGATGTCTAAGTCTATTTTCTGACATTTTGATAAAACATAGTATTCATACTTTCATAATATCAGTGGGTATTAGTGATGGTTGTACTATCAGGTGGTATCCATTCTAAAAAATTCCCAATGATGATAAAAAGGCTACAATACCTGCAAGTCAGTGACAAGTCTGAAGAGTCTGCATATAGCTGCATTTAAAATATTGCATGATGCATTTTGTGAAAGAAGTGAAAGCATAAGGAATTTGGGCTCAAAAATTATTTCTACCTTTCTTCTCAAAACCAAGTTAATTACCTCAATTTAATGTTACTGATATGCAATATTGTTGCACATCCATAGCATACATTTTGCATTCATAAAATGAGACAGAGGAAAACTACAAAAACAAAGCATTTATGCATTTCATTTCTACATCCTAAATGCATCCATTCATTTTAAATGCATAAGAATAATAAAAAACATACATTTTTCATATTCACATAGTATCATTTAAAACATATTTATATTAGTGATAAATCAAAAATGCATAAATGATGTCATCATCTAAATCTAACTCATCATACGACCAAGATATAATCACATGTGAAAATAAATCTATCAAAGCAAAGAGAACTCAGGAATCATGTCAGAATCAGAAGCAACTGCATCAGATATATATATCAACATGGCACAACTCAAAATGGCACAAGTCCACACAAAGAGTATCAGAGTACACATATGAATTAGATATACATATATCAAAGTGTCAATAGTACAAAAGGATGGCCTCACAAGGCTCTAGATATACAAAATGATCTCACAAAATAGTAAAAAAAGATATATATCATCTCTGTCTTCCCCCCTCTCCCTGATCTGGAGGAGGAGGAGGAGGTGGTACAAATGGAGGCAGAGGAGGCATCGCTCCCTCAAACTGTCGGGTGACCCATGAAAATGAAAGTACTCTCTGGCCCTCTGGAACTACAACATGCTATAACACAAAGTAATAAGTTTCTCTTTGTCCATGATGGGTGGCTATCCTAGCCTGTGCATCTCTGTCTGCTCTGAGCATATCGCCCTACCTATCCTGCTCTTCCCTAAGGCGCTCTAACTATATGTCTCTATCTCCAAGAATTGCGTCTGATATGGAAATCCTAGACTTAGCTACAGTAAGCCTCCCCTCTAGAGCTATGATTTGTACCCTATGCTGCTCTCACTCCTTCTCACACTAAGATAATAGGTCCCCATCTCTACCAAAACCCCTACCAGAATCTTGTCCTGAAGGCCTATCCTGAGATCTATCAGGTTGTCTCTATTGCTACTGCTACCTCTACTGATCCCCTATAAGTAATGGCCTGAGATCCATCTGGGGAGAAAAAAATCTAAATCAGGTGCGCCAACCCTCTCCACTACCACTAGCAACATCTGCGTGGACACCCAAGACACCACCACCCCTTTCATCTCCTCCATCGTCCCCCTCATCTATAGGAGGATGCCTCCCATCTCTACCTCCATCCCTACCGTTTTCTCTCCCTCCATGCCTGTCGGTGCCCCTATCTCTCTGAGCTCCTCCTCTCCCTCTAGCAGGATGATCCTCAGGATCATAATCTATCAGCTCCTCTCTACGAGGAATGACCTCCTCAAGCACTATGAATCAAGGAAATAGATGTTGAAGCATCTTTTTTGTGTACCTATCTGAGCAACCTGCATCTACAACATCCAGGCAGAGATCCCAATCTACTCAAACCATGTCCCTAATCTCCCAGTGGGTTGTCCTTAGCTGGGCACCCCACAATGGGGCCTCATCATGAATCCACATGTATACAATAATGTTCTAAATCTTGCCTTGCCGTCGGTCGTACCATCTCAAAACTCAGGTGTGCACGAACCTCTCTACTATATATTTGGTCCTCCTGATGAGTTACCTACTCTGGAACAAAAATGGAACTTGTTGAGCATCTTAGGTCCACTCCTCACAATCTAGGTATGGCCGCCAGACTACCTCTATCATATCATCAAAGAGATGTCACCAATACTCTACCTTTCCCAGATGGGGTTGCTGAATAAGACCTGCATACATATATACATAACCCTACTTTGATGCACATTTTCTATCAACTATCAATCATGTAACAGGGATGTGCTCCCTGGCCTAGATCTGAAGAATCAAAATACCCACAGTCATGCTCTGGGTATAGTGGTACACAATCTCATGAAGCTCTCGGTACATGTGGGCTAGGATACAACTGCCCCATGCAAATCTTTGTCTATGGATGACCATCTTCTCTAGCATGTCCACCCATCCGACCATGAACCCATGTTGTCCTCTTTCTGGCATCACGATGCCACCAATCAAACCTGCTAAATATATGGATAATTGATCATAGTGATTGCACATGTAATCCCAGGAGAGGTATCTTTGGTCAATAGTATCATCATCAAAATATCGACAAGCTGCACCAATCGCCACCTCAAAAGTCACCTCAAAGTGCACCTTGTGGCCCATGATGGGAACACATAGTATCTGCCATACATCCTTAGGGGTAACTGTAATCTCCCCAGTCGAAAGATGGAAGGTGTTGTGCTCTGAGTGCCATCTCTCGGCAAGAGCAGTCAACAACCCTCGAATTACCCCTATCTCAGGTAAACCTATCAAAGATTGTAATCCACAATGGATCACTGTCTCATGCTCCTTAGATGATAATAGTCTAGACAAGGAAAGCACACGACATGGATATGTGCCTCTAAAAGGAACTACCTCAAAATAGGCCTATTTTGACACATACAAAGATAAAATCATTGTTCTATCTACAACAAAGATGCAGACTCCTTATCAGCTAAGTAATTCGGGGTCCGCAATAGACAAAAAGTTCAAAATGGATGAGTTTCTAAGTCTAAAAATGAGATATGATCCTGGAAGGATAGGGTGTGATCTCTTTTACTAGATGGAATCCTAGAAATACATGATGTGACAGAGAATACCAGGTGTGATCCCTGAAATCTGGGATGCGACCCCAAAAATAGGGTACAATCCTGAAGGGGTGGGAAATGACACAAACCAAAATTCCACTAATAAACTAAGCTAAAAACAACAAACCAGGATACGACCTAAGAAATCTTGGATGCAATGCAGAAATCGAAAAAAACCAGATACGATCTGGGAAATACCGGATACGACACAGGTTTGACAGGGTGCGATTTGGAATCCCGGATGTGACCCGTAATTCAAAAGACTATAAAAGCTGTAAAAATGCATGAAATTTGAATTTGCAAAATACATGAGGTATTTTTACGAGCACTTACCAGAGGTGGGTAGTCAGTCAGGCACTGATATCGATGGCTATGCTTGAAATGATTCTTCCTAATGGGGACCACCATCTTCTCTGCAGAGCTCTCAGATTTACTATGGATAAAAGTGAAAATGAATAGTAAAATGATAATTTTTTAGGTTTATATTGGTCTTTTGAGCTATTTAGGAGTTTTAAAACTCCTCCCAAGCAACTGAAACTCCATTTCTATTCTCTTTTTGATCAATCAGGAACCAAATCGAAGGCGCTTAAGGTATTTTGTGTAGCATAGTAACATTCCTTGTGACAACTCCTGGAAATGCAGATTTGCTCCATTTGTTCTGAAAATTTGTTCAAATTGCACATTTTATCATAAATCTTGGTCTGACATCATTTTATCAGTACCACCACTCTCATTTTCACGTAATTAACTTGATACTATGTATTTATTCTTAAACACACCCTCTTTTTCATTTCTTCTACTATGTTCTTCCTTTCCCTAACCGCTTCCTGCAAGTGATATGTTCTTTCCACTTAGGGATTTTATTCTTTTCCTTCAATTTCGTTCCTAAGGGGGCATGATCACACTGTCATCAATCAAATTATTGCTGGAAACAATGTTAAAATGACTTCGTTATCAAAAAAACTAGGGGCATGACAACTTCCTTAACTAAAGTTAGAACTATTAGATAGAAAGATTTTTTTTCTCATAAGTTGGATATCTTGTGTTTCCTCATTTTAAAATATTCTTATTACGCTCCTGGAAACTTCATACTGACTCTTGGATGACAACCAAGTTTAGAATCAGTATTATCAATCTTTGAACGAGAACCAAGTTCAAAATTGGTATCTTTAAAATATTTTATTGACTGTTGCATGACAACCAAGTTCAAAGTCAATTCAAGTAGTTTAGTTCAATAAAGTAAAATACTGATCTCATCAGGCATTTCATTTGATCATGAGCGAAATTCTTAATATTTCTTCAAAAAAATTCTTTGAATCAATGTGTTGCTCACACATCAATTCAAAGAGGGGCAAATGTAACCACCTAGATTTGGTCTATTCCGACTATAGACCCTATTTTACCTAAGTGTGATCATACCCCTAATTATGTTCAAATGACCTTGTTACTGCTTGACATAATTCTTTTGAAATCAATTTAATCTCCTAAAGTGATCAAATCACTAAATTAATTACTTTTAGCCAAAATCAAAATCAATCAAATACATGGCTAAAAATGATTAATTTCCTAGGAATTAATTAAACTCCTACATTAATTACTCACTTGCAAATGAACCCATTCCCCTAGCCTAATTAATTAAATAAGTTTTATTCATTTCATTAATATTCCTCTAAACCCCTAACCTAACCTACTTCAACCACCTTGACCATGGGTTCAAACCTATCCCAACCCATTCACCCTTGCTAAGTCTAATCATAATCCTAATCTCATCCTAACCCACCTCCTAATGTTGTCACATTCCATTAAAGAATGATTAAGGACTCCACCCACTTGAGAAAGTCAAGGAATCTCAAGATTCATTTCCTCAAGTCCACCTTCTCAAGCTTGCCTTACACCCTTCCCATGCTTCTTTAAGGCTCTCATTAATGCCTCATTAATGGAGATTTCTTAAGCCCATGCCTCCACCATGCCTCATTAATGCCCAAGGCATTAATGCCTCTTACACTTCATTAATGAGTTTTTCAACTCCATTAATTCACCTTGTCCCCTCTCTCTCTCCTCATTCTTCTATAAATAGAAGGTGTTTTTGAGCACAAATAATCCCATACTTTTAGAATCAAATGCATTGTTATGCTGTTAGAATAAATAGATTCATATCATCTTTTAGATTTCATGTTTATGCATTCTTATTTTCATGCTTTTTAGAGCTAGAATGCATGCTTAATGGTTAAATAGTTTGTTTTTAACTCAAATCTTTCATGCTAAGTCATATATGTCACTGATAGTAGCATAATCTAAGGGATTTTATGTTTCTTATCATACTCTTCTTAGTTAGAAAGTAATAGGTTGCTTTTAGTTTCTTTATATGCTCATCTAACCATGTTTTCCACTAATGCAATGACCTATTGAAGTGTTGTGTCGCAGGTAACAGGTGTAATATTTCACACACATAGGTGATACACAAAGGTAACATGAATCATAACACAGTGACCAAACTAGCATGAAATCCTAAATCTAGCAGAACTAAACTCTTTGAATAGGCTTGCATAAGTATTTCACATAGAGGTCTGAAATGGAAAGAGGTTATTCAAGGAAAGAGAAGATTTCACAAACAATAACATATCCAAAGAAATAGACACAGACTGTGACCTGCAAACAAACATCCACTTCAGAAAATAGGCACGGGAATGAGACAAGATAAAAAAAGGGATGAGAAAAATCCACAATATTATCTAAATCAAATCATCCACAATAGTGCACAAAGATGTCGAAAGAAACAAGGCTCAAGAAATTCAAGATTCTTCTAGCATTGACTACTATATTATGCTTCAGTAAGAGAAATATAGACAAGTAAAATCTTGAGGACAGAGAAAATGTCATTGAAAACCTTTGCATATTTTGGATTTAATGAGAAAATAAAACAAGATGAAAACCCGAGGGCAGAGAAAATGCCACAGAAAGTCTTGCCTAAGATGAAATCCCTAGCTTCAAAAGCTTCTAAAACTACTTATATACAACCTCCCCTAGCACACAGGCTTGGGAGTCAATCCATCAATCTATTAGGGAAGAATTAGGGTTACAATAGATTCTCAATAAATAATGTAGAAGGCATAAACCAGTCAATTCTTCTCATCAATGCACTCAGAAAAATATCTCAGGAGATCAGATATGTAATTGAAAGTCACTCCCATCACCATAAATTTGAGCAGAGAAGTCGATTAATCCATCTACTCTGTCTGCAACTTTGTCTTTATAGCCACCGTCTTGAAAACTCTAAGAAAAAACATTTTAATATTTGAATATAAACAATCACAGGTGGCAAGGGTTCTTGTATCAACGGTTCATATTTGAATCTATTTTCCTTTTAAAACCCAGTCGTTGATCTTTATCTTTATGTTCATTCTTTATTCTGTCTTTGAATTCAGATCTTATCACAAACACATGGCATCCTGGCACGATGCCTTGATTATTAGATGTCAAGAACTTTTGCATTAAGGCTTTACGCCTACCACTTGATTTTCTAGGACTTGCTCGATCTTTAGCTTTATCTTTGACTTATCCCTAACCCTACCTTGACTCATCTTTAAACTTGGGTAACTAAACTTATTTATGTCACTGAGTCGATAGATCGTCTGCTTAACTCTAAGTTTATCACAAGATTCAGCACAAGCCGTAGGATTTATAACATGATAAATAATCCTCATGTAATCTCCTTACCTTAAGAGCATATTCCATTCTGTTCTAGATCACGTGACTGAAGAAAACCTGAATTCACTGAAAGATATGGAATATTCTGTCGTGATTACATGATTAAGAGACAACCATGATATCAAAACTTGATCAACGACACAAAATTCATCCTTAAAAACTCAGAACCTTAACTTGACTTCAACTACTGCAACTATGATTTATCTGGAGATTCGGCGAGTAAGGGAAAACACTAAGTTGTGAGAAGAAAAGCTAACTCAAGGGTTTATCATGATATTTCACGCAAGCCATAATATTAGATCTTGATCAACGACCACGATCTCATCTATAACTAACTCTAGACTTTAACTTTACTTAACTTCCTTGACTCAAATTTATTCAGAGATTCAGCGACTGAAGAAAACTCAAAGTCGTAGGATGATCTTGCTAACACTAAGTTTATCAAAATATTTCACACCAGCCACAAGATCATCTCTGAATCAATGACCTGTGCATAATCTCTGAATCTTTGGTGACTTTCAACTTTGTCTCAAGATTTTGCACAAACCAAGGGATCTAATCTAGATCAAAGGCCCGCATGTAATCTCTAAATCTTTTACTTAACCCCAAGACCATCTGGCAATCACGCGACTAAGGCAAAAAGTAAACCATACTTTAACTTTGAGTTAGATCTAGAGATCACATGACTAAAGAGAACTCGAAGTAGCTAAATAAATAACTTGACCCTTGGTTAATCAAAATATCATGCACAAGCCACAGGATCTAATTTGCATCAACGACATGTGTTTAATCTCATAAGAAATGACTTAACCTTGATCCCATTCATCGATCACATGAATAAAGATAGAAACCAACTAGACTTAAACCTTGAGTTTATCGGGAGATCACGAGATAGACTAAGTCGTGAAGTCACGGGAAACTTTGACTAACTCTGGTTTCATTATGAGATTGTGGGCACAACACACGATCAAAATCAAATCAATGGCCTATGCTTAATCTCTAGATGTAAAGAGTGTATTCCATTTCCTTCAGCGATTACGTGAGTAAGGCAATCTCGAAGTCGCTGAATAAATTGGAATATTCCTTCTGGGTTGCATGACTAAGAGATAAGAAAAGAGATGTCAGTGCGCACATGGCTAATAAATCACTTAAGTCACTCAGAAAAGTAACTCAAAAATAGAAGAATTCATGAACGAGCTAGGGTTTTAACATGAATTTCAAAGGGTTTCTTGTACTTAGGTCTTTAAAAAGAATAAGGGTAAACCAGAGACCTAAAAAAAATGTAGAGAGAAAGATAAAGACAAGGAATCATGCAGAATTCATACAAGTTGGGCGCTACCTTTGTAGGAACCTCATTTACTCCACTTGTAGCCAAAATTTACAGGATGAGAAATTTCGGTAACAATATGTTTTTGATCCCTTTGGAGAAAAGTAACATGTTGTCACTCTTATGAATACATTATTTTTTATTATTTTCAGTCATATGTGTTATTTGTTTGAGTCTTCTTTCTCTATATTTAAAATTTTGTCTAGAGTTTCCTTAATTAAAATAGTAATTCCTCCATGTCCTTTTCCACTATCGGTCCTTTTCCACTATTGGTCACTTTGGTTTTTGGTCTTTTAAAGTAGCCTAGCTAGTGTTTGTAGGTTGCTATCAAAGGTTTTTCTTGGGAGTTGAATGAAGAATACTAACGTGATTTTTTAGGTTGCCCAATCCCCTTCTTGACCTCTATTTACACGCTTTTCACATTAAGGACATTTTCTAATCTTCTACTAAACTGACTAGAGGACTATGCTCATTTCCTTTTAAGAAAAATCAGAAACTCACACATCAGTTTATGACTTGAAAGGAATTTGGAGATAACTAAACCAAGCAAAAAAAACTAATTTTTTTTTTATCAGTAAATGAACAACTCAAAGCACTAAAATGTGGGCAAAATGGATAATCTCATTGTCTAATTTTGGGGATCAAAAATTGAACAAGCTACTCATCTAAAATTGTGGATAATTGAACAACACAAACTTTACTTTCAAGCATTTTGTTTTCCATTAAATAGGAACATCTTAAATCGAGCACAACATTGCTTGAGGGAACAAATTGTTTTCTTGAAACTATTTTGGGAGAAAATGACATGGATTAGGAGAGTATGCTCTTCTTCTTTGAAGGAATAAAAAATCAGACGTCCTACGCTCGCCAATCCTTTGTATGCTTATTTAATAGTAGAGGGTCTTTCGGTTGAGGAAAAAATCTCTTGGGAACAACCCAATTGAGGAAAGGTTTTACGCCAACCCTTCCAACTCACTATAAATAATTGCTTCCTCGTAAGTGAAAGCCTCGAAAGAAGGAGCCAGTTTTGTTCTTGGAATTTTGACATCAATCCTTGAACATACTTGGGTATGTGTAGAGCGGAGCCACTTGAATCTTTCTTCTGAGACTACACATATTTAAGTAATCATAGGGCTATACACCTCAATTTTTCCTTGTACAATTCTATGGGGGATGATTTCAAACGAATTGCCCAATCATAGACAATATTTAAACTAAAAGAATTCTTGATTCACCCCCGAAAGGTTAATAATCCTTGTTCAAGGCAAAAAGTAATTGCCCCAAGACACTCATCTGATGACATGTAACTGATTGAATGTTTGATAATGCTAAGTTGAAGATAATGCAAGATATTAAATTAGTTAATAGTTTTTATTGTCATTGATGTCAACTTGATATCATTTGTACGGTCATGTATACAATGCCAAAGAATTTAGAGAATCAATGAAACAAATATTATGCTTTCAGCAATTCATAAAAGTCAAGTATTCACTAAGTGATAGATAACACCGATGGAGTGCACACCATCGGTAAAAGCAAAGAACCAAAGTCACAGTGATACCCGATGAGCAAAAGATAGTGTTGCCCGATGAAGGAAAATCACAGGATACCCGACGAGCTAAAAATAGAGTTGCCCGACAAGTAAAATCCAATGATGCCCGACGGAAGGAGATCTCAAAGCTGACTGGAGTCACACCGATGACTAACTGCAAAGTTGACTGACAGAACAAAGAGTTCAAAAAATGACAAAATATGTAGCTAACAAGAGCTAAAGATAGACTTAACTGGTTTTTTTCATTGTTTTATTCAACCAGAGTCAAGTGATTGATTTAAAGAATATTTGTACAATTGGCAAGAAGATAACTATGAGATAAATCAAGAGTTAATATTTAAATCAAATTGGTTGGATTGTTTTTCACGCCAAGAATCAAGAACCAAGAAACGGTGAATATCATGTCTATATAAGAGACAAGCTTAATTCATTTATGTATCACATGAAGGGGATGAAGGGGATGAATAAAAAGAGGATGTTGAAGAGAAACTGATGAAGGATAATTTCATACAGTCCTGATCAATCAAGCTGAAGGAGAGCTAAAAAATTCTGTAGACACTGACGAACAGTGAAGCACAGCATCATAGAGAAGAAAGTGTGGAGCATAAAGAATTGAATTGATACATCGATCAGAGAGGTAATGTACTTAAATAGATCTAAAAATCTGCAATTCAAGTTGCATTAGAAATAGGTCATTGTGTTTTAGTTTAACCATTGAAGCATCAAGTCTCTTAATAGAGCAGGACTTAACAATCTTTTATATATTGAGGTACATCCCAAGGAGTGCCAAAAAGGTTGATTCATGAAAGTAGCATTGGACTTGCCAGATACCTATTGACAGTCTAAGAAGAAGGCTGATTCAAGGATGGTAGCAAGATTTTCTTAAAGCCTATTGACAGTCTGAGAAGGAGGCTGATTCAAGGATGGTAGCAAATCGATGCCCGATACTAAGTGACAACCTCTATGTATAGAATCCTCTAACAAGGTCACACCTAACAGTGTGTTTGTAACCTTTAGTAGGGTTCACTCCTAACAGGGCTCACTTCAGAAGAGTGAAAATTTGGGGTATCAGTCCCAGTGGTTTTTTTCTTAACAGGGTTTCCACATTAAAATCCATGTGTTATGTGTGTATGGTTTATTACTTTACTATTTTACATTTCACATATGAATTTATGGATTGATCGGTATACTCTGCTTATTTACTGAGTGTTGGTAAATAGTTTTTACTTCTTATCGGTAATCAAGGAGAATAAGGTCAGAAAAGGAAAACTGACAGACAGTTAAATCATTATTAGTATTTTATGGCATGCATCTTGTAGGGACTTAATAATTTGAGGTTTATTGATTGGTGGTTAAGTTTAAGGATAATTTTTTGAAGCCATTGATTCACTCCCCCCCCCCCTCTCTATTATTACTAACAATTGGTATCAGAGCTTGTGTGCTTAGAAGGAAGGTTTCAAGACCTAAGTCAGGATCACAAGATGAACAAACAAGATGTGCCTAAGTTGAAAAAAGACAACTTTGCTTCATGGCAAAGCAGGATAAGACTCCACTTATTAGGTATTGGTAATGATGTTACTCAATACCTAGATACTGAATATGTGTTTCCTAGAAGAGTTTTGACAGTAGATCGATTGAGAGAGAAACATGAGCATAACTGCATGGTTATAGAGCTTTCTTCCTCACTCTCTGATGCTAAATTTGAAGATGTCAAGGATTGAAAAACTACAAAGAAAATGTGGGACAAACTGAAGCTTGTACATGGAGGTGATACAAATGTTCTAAGAGCCAAGGCAGAAAGCCTTAGAGGAAAATTTGATGATCTTAGAATGACAGAAGGAGAAAACATCACACAGTACAACACAATAATAAAAGTAGTCAATGCTATATGAGGTGTTGGAGGTACACTTGAAGAGGAGATAGTGGTAAGTAAAATCTTAAGAACCTTATTGCCTGTATATGCTATTAGAGTTTCTATCATTCAATAAATGAGAGCAGTAGAAAACAACACAATTACTCTTGATACTTTAATCTGTAGACTAATTTCATTTGAAATGAATAACTTTGACAATAGTGTCTTACCAAACTTAGAGTCTGCATTTAAGTCTTCTATGAAAATAAGCAAATCCAGTCATAAATACTCATCTAGAAAAGATAGTGAAAGTGAAAGTGAAGAAGAAGATCTAAATGAAATAGTAGCACTTATGGCTAGAAGAGTGCAGAGAGGCAAAGGTAAATACAAAGGCAAGTTACCACTTGTATGCTTTAATTGTAGAGAGATTGGACACTTTGCTGCAAGATGTCCTAACAGAAGAAAAGAGCGCAGAAGTAATGACAGACCTTTTGAGAAGAAATGTGATAGAGGTAATAACAAATATTATAGAGGTTACCGAAAATTAGAAAGAAGAGATACCCAAGACTACAAGGATAAAGGCAAGAAGGATAGCTACCTAGCTTCTTGCAAAGATGAAGATACTGACACCGAACCTAATGAAGACATCAAGATGGTATTTGTAGCTGTGAAGGATGATTTAGATGAAGATGAAAGGTATGTAGAAACTGTACTCATTTCTAAGGTTAGAAAAAATGACATCTAGATTATAGATAGTGGCTGCACTCACCACATGACCGGTGACAAAGAAAAGTTTAACACTTTTGAGTATTATAATGGTGGAACAATAAGAATGGGTAATGATATACACCTTGTCCGGTTGAATGTAAAGGAACTATAATGTTGAATAACCTAATTAAATGTGAAAATTATTATTGGGTAAAAGGATTGAATTATAATTTGTTGAGTGTTTCTTAGCTGAATAATTCAGGTCACAGAGTAGCATTTGAGAACAAGAAGGAAAAGATCTTCAATGAATCAGGAAAACTGATTGGTACC
>MU228083.1:42793-61394 GCA_018584345.1 Thuja plicata | reverse complement strand
TCTTTTGAAGTTTTGTGAGAATTGCATAGTTTCCTCTAGAATGTTGATCTTGTTTTCATAGTCTGATGTCAGAGTAGTTAACAACTTGTCCATTATGTCTTCTTCTAAAATTTCTCCTCCATTGTTTATGATTCCAGATATTGCTTCATTTATCCTCTGATTGTAAGCTCTAATGTTTTCTTTAGGTAACATCTCAAGACTGTTGTATGTCTTCTTCCATGTCTTCCTGTGTGCATTCTTTTCTTGAACATCTCCTTCAAATATGTCTTCTAAATACTTCCATATGATATATGCTTTGTCAAGCTTCTTGATCTCAGAAAATTCACTGTCAGATAGGGCGCTGATTAGGGCTTCTTTGGAAATTGTATTATTGGTAAATGTTTCCTTTTGTCTATTAGTAGCATCATCCTTTGCAAGGTCTTTCAGAGATGGAATTACAACCTCTTGTGTAGCAATCTCAAAGATCTCAAATCCAATGCACTGTAGATGTGTTATCATTTTTTTCTTACAATCCAAATAGTTCTCTCTATCAAACTTAGGGATTTTTTTTTAAGTAAGACATCTTGATCTACCTTAAGTTGTTAGGCTTTCTCTCCAAGGCACTTGGCTCTGATACCAATTGTTAGAATACTTCAGGGATAACTGAGAGGGGGGGTGAATCAGTTATCAGCAACTTTATAACTTTTGTACTTATTAATCTAGACTGATATAAATTAAATGCACATTCAGATAACACATTACACATCACATTAATTTGGTTGCGGGGAAACCAAATGGTAAAAACCCTGTGGGAATTAGTGCCCACAAAGAACTATAATGTTTATAGTAATCCCTATTAAAAGATTTTTCAACCCTATTAGGAGTTGTTCAATACAATGCAATAGTATAGTTGACCTGGTTAAGGGTCAGACCCTGTTAGGAGTCTTTTATAATAACCTTATTAAGGGTGATGGACTCACTGTCCAAGTGATGAAGGCTACAACCTTCTGGTTATTTGATACACACTGTATCAACAAGATGAATTATTGTTTGTGACACTGCTTGTCTGATCAGTTCCTTTTATGCGCCGATGCTTTAACCTCTTGTAAAGAAATATAAAAATCTACTCTATATTATGAATGCTTCAACATAAACATCTATATTATCAACATATGATAAATATAGCTCTGCTGCATCAACACTCTGCTCTGCTTGTCAATCTCTGTCTTTCGCAACTCTTCTTATCACAAATGACCTTGTATAAATACATAATCCAATTATGAGATCATGGGACCTATTAGACAACTCTTCTTAACATCCTTGTCAGCTCTATTAAGTGCACAAGCATAATTACAACTGTGCAAGTCTATGTTGAACAGACTTGTCACTTCACTAAGTCAGCCTTACCAAATTAATCATAACTTTGTAATCTTCTTGAAATAAGTTAAGCACATTTAGACTAATATCAACGACTCATAACTCATCATGAATATACACATGCATATCCTAAAGATAGGTGCAACTCAATCAACACATTACATACGTCGGCCTTAAACCATTATTCCCCCAAAACTGTAATCGTCAATAACAGAATTACATATCTTTACTGAAACTTCATATCTGGGTCTGCATGTATGAACATAGCATAATAAACATGTCAAAAACATGTATCTATCCATGATGGTCTTCATTTAATCATATGGATAAGTACATACACAAGTACTGTTGTGTATTATATGTTGTCATCAATGACAAACATACAATCAATCAACTGTTCAGAATCAAATCTCCAACAAAACCTTCCTTGACATTCACACCTACTGCATCCAAGCAGCCAAAAATACAAAAATAAACTGGCATGGTAAAGGCATCCAAATCTTCTTTAGCTAACACAGAAGAATAGGCAGTCTTGGACTGGCTTTACAAAGGAGAACCGATGGAAACTAAGGTCAAACATGTGGATATATCCCAGGAATAGTATGGAAAAGGATATGATATCCTCAAGAAAATGGGATACAAAGGAAAAGGACCTCTAAGTGACATAGGAAGAGGACTTATTGAACCTATACACATAGAGTTCAGGAATACCAGAGACAAAACAAGACTAGGTTTTAATAATGAATCTGACAAACCTACTTCAAAAGATAGTCTGATCTCTAACAAAGGGAGTGATGAAACAAAAGAGATAGAACTAGAACCATGGTCCTATGAAAGTTTATAACATTTTGGCACAGAGAATCTTGAATATCAAGGAGAGCGCTATGTACCAAGATTTGAGGTACCACAAGATCTTCATACCCCTTTCTTAACACAACCTCCTATTCAAGAGGTAGGAGACATAACAACAACTGATCCAGAGATACCATTGATAGCAACAGTTACTGAAGACACACCTCAACAATAGGATTTAAATCCTAACTGGGGGTAGTTAGTCACAATCACACATTTCCTTGACTTACCACACTTTGATCCATAGATAGCTAACTGAGTACACCTTATAACTATTGTTGAATACTTAAACAGATATGATGACAAAATCATTGACTCTCATGATTATGAATGGGATGAGATATCTATCACCACAGAAGACATTGAAATAGATATAATTCACATGTTTTCATCTCCCTCAGCACCTCGTGAACATTCTAACACTACTCCCACAAACGCTGATATTCCTGAAGCAGAGGAAGATTTCCTTCCCCCAATCATTGATGGAGAGACTGGTGTTCTCATAAGTCTAGAAGAATTTTAGAGGTGACAAGCAAGAAGCCTCCTTTTACGAAGAGATGATGATAAAATTTCTACTGATGAGTCACTAGAATTTGGGCCACATATAACTAAAAATGACCCTTTTAATGATGATCTTGCTCTTATTGATCTACACATCGAAGAATTTAACTTAATAGGATGTGTCATGTCAGTTAATAGTCGTGATGCTTACATGATGTTTTCCTTCCCAGAGTCTGATTCCTTGCCTTTGATAAACCTAGACCTAATTGACTGGACCAATTCAGATCCAACTCCTATCCTTGACTTTCCCAATGAGTACACCTTGGCTTGCTATCTAAATGCTTGTGAACCATACCCTTCTTCCACCAATGCAAGGAGGATGAACATGTCACAGGAGGATATCAAGTTTCTTAGTCAAAAATTGAAAAATAAAAAGAAAAAGGGAACTGACGGTGAAAACCACATTCTGGTAGTATCAGAACCTTAAATAGTAAAAACAAAAGATGCATCTAATGGTGAAAACCTCTTAGAGGTGCCAAAGGATGAGATTCTTGGTATCCTCCCCAAGCACTTTCAGGAAAGGTCTTCAGTTCTGATAGAACCAACACAACCAGTTAATTTGGGCACAATTGAAGATCCTCAAATAGTACACATAGCACAATCTTTGTCAGAAGAAGAGAAGACACAGTTCATGGAGTTCCTAAAAGAGAAGAAGATCAACTTCACATGGTCTTATACAGATATGCCTAGACTGGATCCTGATCTAATCATGCACCACTTATCTGTAGCTCCTGAGATCAAGCCCATGAAACAAAAACTTAGAAAGATGCATCCTCATGTTGCGTTGCTAGTAAAAGCGGACCTAGAGAAATTATTAAAAGCTAGATTTATAAGAGTAATTGCCTACGCATGATGGATCTCCAATGTGGTCCCCATGTCTAAATCCTATAAATCTATCAGGATATGTATGGACTTCAGAGACTTAAACAAAGCATGTCCTAAATATGACTTCCCGCTACCTAACATTGACATGATCATCGATCTCAAAATAGGCTACCAAATGTATTCATTAATGGATGGTTTCTCGGGCTACAATCAAATAAAAATTAACTCCAAGGATCAAGAAAAAACTACATTTACATGTGCATGGGACACCTTTTGCTGGAATGTCATGCCATTTGGGTTAAAGAATGCCAGTGCAACATATCAAAGAGCAATTACTACTATATTCCACGATATGATACATAAAAACATGGAGGATTACGTGGATGACACCTTAGCTAAAACCAAAGAAAGGAGCACTCGTATTGCTAATTTAAGAAAGACATTGGACCATATGGAGAAATTTCAACTTAGGATGAATCCAAAGAAGTGTGCCTTTGGGCTCCAATTAGGAAAAATATTAGGGTTTATAGTTTTAGCAAAGGGAATTGAGGTAGATCCTGCAAAGGTCAAAGTTATCCTAGAGATGACTCCTCCCCGCAACATCAGTCAAATGAGGACATTACAAGGGAGACTTGAATCAATGAGGACAACTTGCAGATAGGGCACAACCCTTTACCAAATTAGTACACAAAGGGGTCACCTTCAAATGGGATGAACACTGTGAAGCCAACTTTGGGGAATTAAAAGGGTACCTGGCTACTCCTCCTATTCTTATGGCACCCATTCATGGAAATCCATTACTCCTATATATTTTCGCTACAACTACATCATTAGGAGTATTGCTAGCACAAGAGAGAAAAACAAAAAAAGAAAGAGCTATCTACTACATCAGTAGAACACTAGTCTCCTATGAGATCAATTAAAACAATATTGAGAAAGCATGCTTAGTAGTTGTCTTTGCATCATAAAAATTGAGACACTACATGCTCTCACATACAGCAAGGCTCATTTCTAAGATCGATCCTCTAAAGTACCTTTTAAGAAAAACAACATTAATAGGGCGTCTGGCAAAATGGGTCCTCATTCTAATAAAATTTGACATTGAGTATGTAGAGATGAGGGCTATTAAAGGACAAGTCCTCCCAAATCAACTAGCTGATTCACCACTTCAAGATGATGAGCCTTTAAAGATTGAATTTCCTGATGAGACCATTATGCATTTAACTGAGTATCCATGGAAGATGTACTTTTATGGTTCTTTCACACAACAAGGCTCTAGAGTAGGAGTTATGTTCATAACTCCTCAAGGCTACAAGATACCCAAGTCTTACAAATTGATGTTTCCATGCACGAACAACATTTTTGAATATGAAGCATTGGTAAACAGTTTTAAGCTTGCCATGGAGTGGAAGATTGTAGAGTTACACGTGTATGGTGACTCCTGGCTCATTATCAATTAGGTCAATGGAGATTACCAGAAAAAAGATGAAAAGTTGATACCCTACAAACAACTAGTTGATGACCTCAAGAAGTACTTTATCTTCATCATGTTTCAGCAGATACCCAAAACAAAGAACAAAGTTGTAGATGCTATGGCTACATTGGCATCCATGTTACAACTGGAGGAACATCAATTCTACTATGACTTCTTCATGGAAGAACTCTACTATCCTGCCTTTGATACCCCTGAATACCAATTAATATGTACTTTGAACACCCCAGACTAATCTCATTATGCTAATATCATTGCTTACCACATTGACCAAACTATTCCCAACAATCTATCTAGAAATGAGAAAAGAGCCCTGATTAGGACAGCATCATGTTTTGTCCTCATAACTAATAAATTATATCAAGGATGTCTCAATGGTACACTTCTTAGATGTTTATAACTCAAAGAGTCTGATTGCGTGTTAAAATAAGTCCACGAAGGTGTATGTGGATCACATTCGAATGAATTTTCACTAGCAAAGAAACTGCTCAGAGTAGGCTATTACTGGCCTACCATGAAAAAAGATGCTATTCAATTTTGCAAAACATGTCATAAATTTCAGACACATAACCTCATCCATGCTCCTACCAGAGAACTTATACCTTTCATTACACATTGGCCATTTCAGCAATGGGCCTTTGACTTGGTTGGACAAATATATCCCAATTCTTCAAATAGAGACAAGTTCATCATTACGACCACTGAGTATTTTATGAGGTGGGTCAAGGTCATTCCGTTAATCAAAGCCACTGGCAAACAGGTGGCTATGTTCATTATGAACTACATTATCTATAGATATGGGATACCCTCTTCAATTGTAATAGACAATGGGGGCCAATTTAAAAATCAAGACATTGATGACCTTTGTGAATACCTCCACATCACACAACACTGCTCCTCAATCTATTACCCTCAAGTTAATGGATAGGTTGAGGCATCTAATAAGAATATTCTCAAAATCCTACACCAAACTGTAAGTCTAGCAGAGACTGGCATCTACAACTGAAGCTGGCACTATGGGCCCACAAAACAAGCATAAAAACACCAACGGGAGCCACGCCATTTACGCTAGTTTGTGGTGCTAAAGTAGTACTACCTATTGAGGTTGAAATCCCATCTTTGTGGATATCTTTACAAGGTCTTGTTACTAATGAGAAATACCGCATTGATAGGGTGAATTCTTTAGACCTACTAGATGAGCGCAGACAACAGGCGTTTGATCATCTAAAGGTGTACCAAGAACATATGTCCAAAGGGTACAACAAGAAGGTCAAACCACAAAAATTTCAAGTGGGGGATCTCGTCTTAAAGGATAATCCTAAGAACCATCCCAACAGAGAACACAAGGGAAAATTTAAACCTAACCGGCTGGGACCTTATGTTATCACTACTACTTTTGGGACTGGAGCTTATAAACTAGCTACACCTAAGGGAGACGTTCTTCCAGATCCTATCAATACTCTACATTTGAAGTGGTTCTACGCTTGATGATCGGCTAGTAGAGCCTGTACAGTGAAATATAGAAAATACCAAAAACATTCAGAAATTGATCCTAAAGAAATCTAAAAATAGTGGAAAAAGTCCTGAAGAAAGGTGTCCTTGAAGAAAACATGGTAAATAAGCACCATGATACTACAAAACCATTCAAAAAAAAGCAAAAATAGAAAAATGATTGAAAAAGAGAAAAGTGCCTTGATGGAAACCTGGTAAAACGGGCATCTTGGTAGCAAAAAAAGAAAGAAAAGATCTTGCCAAGTGGTGAAAACCTGGCAATCAGGTGTCACTTGTGTTCTACGCTCCATCTATCAATACATTGTTGATACTAAGCCTTCATGATTACGCCTGTGCTAAAATGTTGACTTTGTTTCCTACACAACTAAATTATATGTGCTTGGGATTTGTTTGAATTTTTGTCTTAGGATCAAGTCATTCTGCACTGGGGGCATCTTTGTCAGTCTTATATATTACATCTGCTAGGCCGTCACAGGTTGGTTTTTCTAGTAACACAATGATACTCAATGTTTTCACCAAACTGTCACTTTCATGAAACAAGGATGACACAAACATTGCACTAACATGAACGATGTTCCTATGACCCACCTGGGATTGCTAACAGTAAAAAAGTTATACATAGACATGGAACACATCTTTCTTGAATTCCAACTATTTGATTGATGAATCTCTACTACACTTGAAAAATAAATCAATAGTATTTCTCAATACTACTTTAAACACAGTTTGATCTTGGTTTGATTATGACTCTTTTATGTACCCGTGATATTTTCACTGGGGGCATCTAAGCAGTTATGAATTTTATTTGATTGATTCATAATTGATAGATGTTATGTCTTCCGAGTTACTCCATGATATCTGCGCAAAGACAAAGAGTCACAAGGATAGGGGGCATAACATTTTCTTGGTTTTCTATGTATGGTAATTGTTCCAAATGATCCTATAAATTTCACCTAACTAGATGTTTATGGTAAGAGCTACCACTATGGGTGGATAGCCGCATATATCTCGATCTTCATTATGTGTAAACTACGGTGAGGTTGGAACAATTTCCTTGTTTGTTTTCTGAATCAGAATCTCGCTAAGGTATACGAAGCATAATGTACCCAAGGATATGAATTTTCAAGGTCATTGTGGGTCCAATATCTTGCCTTACACAGAATCTAATATAATAAAAGGAAGGTGACTATTTTGTTATCCTGGCTTCTATGCCTTGATGTCTAAGTCTATTTTCTGACATTTCAATAAAACATAGTATTCATACTTTCATAATATCAGTGGGTATTAGTGATGGTTGTACTATTAGGTGGTATTCATTCTGAAAAATGCCCAATGATGATAAAAAGACTATAATATCTGCAATTCGGTGACAAGTCCTAAGAGTCTGCATATAGCTGCATTTAAAATATTGCATGATGCATTTTGTGAAAGAAGTGAAAGCATAAGGAATTTGGGCTCAAAAATGATTTCTACCTTTCTTTTAAAAACCAAGTTAATTACCTCAATTTAATATTACTGATATCCAATATTGTTGCACATCCATAGCATACATTTTGCATTCATAAAATGAGACAGAGGAAAACTACAAAAACAAAGCATTTATGCATTTCATTTCTACATCCTAAATGCATCCATACATTTTAATTGCATAAGAATAATAAAAAACATACATTTTTCATATTTACAGAGTATCATTTAAAACATATTTATATCAGTGATAAATCAAAAATGCATAAATAATGTCATCATCTAAATCTAACTCATCATACGACCAAGATATAATCACATGTGAAAATAAATCTATCAAAGCGAAGAGAACTCAGGAATCATGTCAGAATCAGAAGCAGCTACATCAGAGATATATATATATATATATATATATATATATATATATATATATATATATATATATATATCAACATGGCACAACTCAAAATGGCACAAGTCCACACAAAGAGTATCAGAGTTCACATATGAATCAGATATACATATATCAAATTGTCAATAGTACAAAAGAATGGCCTCACAAGGCTCTAGATATACAAAATGATCTCACAAAATAGAACAAAAAAATATATATCAGCTCTATCTTCCCCCCTCTCCCTTATCTGGAGGAGGAGGAGGAGGTGGTACAAATGGAGGTGGAGGAGGCATCACTCCCTCAGACTGCTGGGTGACCCGTGAAAATGAAAGTGCTATCTGGCCCTCTGGAACTGTAACATGGTATAACACAAAGTAATAAGCTGCTCTCTGTCCCTAATGGGTGTTTATCCTAGCCTGCACATCTCTCTCTGCTCTGAGCATATCGCCCTACCTATCCCGCTCTACCCTAAGGTGCTCTAACTGTCTATCTCTATCTCCAAGAAATGCATCTAATATGGCAATCCTAGAATCAACTGCAGTAAGCCTCCCCTCTAGAGTTGTGATCTGTGCTCTGAGCTGCTCTTACTCCTTCTCACACAGAGATAATAGGCCCCCATCTCTGCTAGAACCCCTACCAGAATCTTGTCCTGAAGGCCTATCCTGAGATCTATTAGGTTGTCTTTGTTGCTGCTGCTGCCTCTGCTGATCCCCTATAAGTAATGGCCTGAGATCCATCTGGGGAGAAAAAAATATAAATTGGGTGCACCGACCCTCTCCACTACCACTGGCAACATCTGTGTGGCCACCCAAGACACCACCACCCCTTTCATCTCCACCATCATCCCCCTCATCTATAGGAGGATGCCTCCCATCTCTACCTCCATCCCTGCCACCATCTCTCCCTCCATGCCTGTCAGTGCCCCTATCTCTCTGAGCTCCTCCTCTCCCTCTGGCGGGATGATCCTCAAGATCATAATCTATCAGCTCCTCTCTATGAGGAATGACCTACTTAGGCACTGTAAATCAAAGAAATGGATGCTGAAGCGTCTCTACTGTGTACCCATCTAAGCAACCTGGATCTACAACATCCTGGCAGAGATCCCAATCTACTCCAATCATGTCCCTAATATCCCATTGGGTTGTCCTTAGCTGGGCACCCCACAATGGTGCCTCATCATGGATCTGCACATATACAGTAATGTCCTGAATCCTACCCTGTCGTCGACCATACTGTCTCAAAACTTAGGTGTGCACGAACCGCTCTACAATATATTTGGTCCTCCCGATGAGGTACCTTCTCTGGAACAAAAATGGAACATGTCAAGCATCTTAGGTCCACTCCTCACAATCTAGGTATGGCTGCTAGACTACCTCTGTCATATCATCAAAGAGACGTCGCCAATACTCTACCTTGCCTATATAGGGCTGCTGAATAAGACCTGCATACATATATACATAAGCTTGCTTCGGTGCATATTATCTATCAACTATCGGTCATGTAATAGGGATGTGCTCCCTGGCCTAGATTTGAAGAATCAAAATACCCACAGTCATGCTCCAGGTATAGTGGTACATAATCTCATGAAGCTCTCGGTACATGTGGGCTAGGATGCAACTGCCCCATGCAAATCTTCATCTATGGATGACCATCTTCTCTAGCATGTCCACCTATCCGACCATGAATCCATGTTGTCCTCTTTCTGGCATAAGGATGCCACCAATCAAACCTTCTAAATATATAGATAATTGATCATAGTGATTGCACATGTAATCCCAGGAGAGGTATCTCTGGTCAATAGTGTCATCATCAAAATATCGACAAGCTGCACCAATCGCCACCTCAGAACTCGCCTCAAAGCACACCTCATGGCCCATGATGGGAACATGTAGTATTCGCCATACATCCTCAAGGATAACTGTAATCTCATCGATCAGAAGATGGAAGGTGTTGTGCTCTAAGTGTCATTTCTCAGCAAGATCAGCCAACAACCCTTGATTTACCCCTATCTCAGGTAAACCTATCAAAGATTGTAATCCACAATGGATCACTGTCTCATGCTCCTCAGATGATAATAGTCTAGACAAGGCAAACACACGACATGGATATGTGCCTCTAAAAGAAACTACCTTAAAATACGCTTGTTTTGACACATACAAAGATAAAATCAGTGTTCTATCTACAACAAAGATGCAGACTCCTTATCAGCTAAGTAATTTAGGGTCCACAACAGACAAAAATTTTAAAATGCATGAAATTCAAATTTGCAAAATTCACGAGGTAGTTTTACGAGCACTTATCGGAGGTGGGTAGTCGGTCGGGCACTGATATCGATGGCTAAGCTCAAAATGATGCTTCCTAACAGGGACCACCATCTTCTCTGCAGAGCTCTCAGATTTATTATGGATAAAAGTGAAAATGAATAGTAAAATGGTAATTTTTGAGGCTTATATTGGTCTTTTGAGCTATTTAGGAGTTTCGAAACTCCTCCCAGGCAATTGAAACTCCATTTCTATTCTTTTTTTGATCAATCAGGATCCAAATTGAAGGCACTTAAGGTATTTTGTGTAGCATAGTAACATTCTTTGTAACAACTCCTGGAAATGTAGATTTGCTCCATTAGTTCTGAAAATTCATTCAAATTACACATTTTATCATAAATCTTGGCCCGACATCATTTTATCAATACCACCACTCACATTTTCACATAAATAACTTGATACCATGTGTTTATTCTTAAACACGCCCTCTTTTTCATTTCTTCTACTTTGTTCTTTCTTTCCCTAACTGCTTCTTGCAAGTGATACATCCTTTCCAATTAGGGATTTTATTCTTTTCCTTCAATTCCATTCCTGAGGGGGCATGATCACACTATGATCAATCAAATTATTGCTCAAAACAACATTAAAATGACTTCGTTATCAAACAAACTAGGGGCATGACAACTTCCTTGACTAAAGTCAGAATTGTTGGATAGAAAGCTTTGGTTCTCATAAGTTGGATATCTTGTGTTTTCTCATTTTAAAATATTTTTATTAAGCTCCTGGCAGCTTCATACTAACTCTTGGATGACAACCAAGTTCAGAATTAGTATTATCAATCTTTGAACGACAACCAAGTTCAAAATTGGTATCTTTAAAACCTTTTATTGACTGTTAGACGACAACCAAGTTCAAAGTCAATTCTATCAGTTTAGTTCAATCAAGTACAAGACTGATCTCATCAGGCATTTTGGTTGATCATGAGTGAAATTCTTAATATTTCTGAAGTCAAAGTCAAAAAATTTCTTTAAATCAATGCGTTGCTCGTACACCAATTCAAAGAGGGGCAAATGTAACCACTTGGATTTGGTATGTTCTGACTATAGACCCTATTTTCCCTAAGTGTGATCATACCCCTAATTATGTTCAAACAACCCTATTACTGCTTGACATTATTCTTTTGAAATCAATTTAATCTCCTAAAGTGATCAAATCACTAAATTAATTACTTTTATCCAAAATCAAAATCAATCAAATACATGGCTAAAAATGATTAATTTTCTAGGAATTAATTAAACTCCTAAATCAATTACTCACTTGCAAATGAACCCATTCCCCTAGCTTAATTAATTTAATTAAATTGGCTATAGTCCTATTGATTAGTAAAAAGCAACTAAATGTTTAAATAATTAATATGCCTATTTTTGAATGAATTAAATAATTTTTATTCATTTCATTAATATTCCTCTAAACCCCAAACCTAACCTACTTCAACCACCTTGACCATGGGTTCGAACCTATCCCAACCCATTCACGCTTGCTAAATCTAATCCTAATCCTAATCTCATCCTAACCCACCTCCTAATGTTGTCACATTCCATTAAAGAATGATTAAGGACTCCACCCACTTGAGAAAGTCAAGGAATATCAAGATTATTTTCCTCAAGTCCACCTTCTCAAGCTTGCCTTACACCCTTCCCATGCTTCTTTAAGCCTCTCATTAATGCCTCATTAATGGAGATTCCTTAAGCCCATGCCTCTACCATGCCTCATTAATGCCCAAGGCATTAATGCCTCTTACACTTCATTAATGAGTTTTTCAACTTCATTAATGCACCTTGTCCCCCCTCTCTCTCCTCATTCTTCTATAAATAGAAGGTGTTTTTGAGCACAAATAAGCTCATACTTTTAGAATCAAATGCATTGTTATGCTGTTAGAATAAACATAGATTCATATCATCTTTTAGATTTCATGTTTATGCATTGTTATTTTCATGCTTTTTAGAGCTAGAATGCATGATTAATGGTTAAATAGTTTTTTTTTAACTCAAATCTTTCATGCTAATTCATATATGTCACTGATAGTAGCATAATCTAAGGGTTGTTATGTTGCTTATCATACTCTTCTTAGTTAGAAAGCAATAGATAAATTTTAGTTGCTTTATATGCTCATCTAACCATGTTTTCCACTAATGCAATGACCTATTCAAGTGTTGTGTCACGGGTAACAAGTGCAATATTTCACACACACAGGTGATACAACAAAGGTAACATGAATCATAACACATTGACCAAACTAGCATGAAATCCTAAATCTAGCAGAACACAACTCTCTGAATAGGCTTGCATAAGTATTTCACATAGAGGTCTGAAATGGAAAGAGGTTATTCAAGGAAAGAGAATATTTCACAAACAATAACATATCCAAAGAAATAGACTGTGACTGTGACTTTCAAACAAACATCCACTTCAGAAAATAGGCACAGGAATGAGACAAGATAAAAAAAGGGATGAACAAAATCCACAATATTATCTAAATCAAATCACCCACAATAGTGCACAAAGATGCCGAAAGAAAGAAGGCTCAATAAATTCAAGATTCTTCTAACATTGACCACTATATTATTCTTCAGTAAGAGAAATATAGACAAGAAAAATCTTGAGGATAGAGAAAATGCCATTGAAAAACTTTGCATAGTCTGGATTCAATGAGAAAATACAACAAGATGAAAACCCAAAGGCAGATAAAATGCCACAGAAAGTCTTGCATAATCTGAAAACCCTAGCTACGAAAGCTTCTAAAACTATTTATATACAACCTCCCCTAGCACACAGGCCCGTGAGTCAATCCATCAATCTATTAGGGCATAATTAGGGTTACAATAGATTCTCAATAAATAATGCAGAAACCATAAACCAGTCAATTCTTCTCATCAATGCACTCAGAAAAATATCTCAGGAGATCAGATATGTAATTGAAAGTCACTCCCATCACCCTAAATTCAAGCAAAGAAGTCGACTGATCCATCTACTCTATCTGCAACTTTCTCTTTATAGCCACCATCTTGAAAACTCTAAGAAAAAACATTTTAATATTTGAATATAAGCAATCACAAGTGGCGCGGGTGCTTGCATCAACGATTCATATTTGAATATATTTTCCTTTTAAAACCCAGTCGTTGATCTTTATCTTTATCTTCATTTTTTATTTTATCCTTGAGTTCAGATCTGATCACAAACATGTGGCATCCTGGCACAATGCCTTGATCATTAGATGTCAAGCACTTTTGCATTGAGGCTTTACGCCTACCACTTGATTTTCTGGGACTTGCTCTATCTTTAGCTTTATCTTTGACTTAGCCCTAACCCTGTCTTGACTCATCTTTAAACTTGGGTAACTAAACTTATTTATGTCAATGAGTCAATAGATCGTCTGCTTAACTCTGAGTTTATCACAAGATTCAGCGCAGGCCATACGATTTAGAACATGATAAAAAATCCTCGTGTAATCTCCTTACCTTAAGAGCATATTCCATTCTATTCTGAGATCACGCGACTGAAGAAAAATTGAAGTCACTGAAAGATATGGAATATTCTATCATGATTGCATGATTAAGAGGCAACCATGAGATCAAAACTCAATCAACAACACAAAATTCATCCTTAAAAAGTCAGAACCTTAACTTGACTTCAACTGCTACAACTATGATTTATCTGGAGATTTGGCGAGTGAGGGAAAATGCTAAGTCGTGAGAAGAAATGCTAACTCAATGGTTTATCATGATATTTCACGCAAGCCATAATATTAGATCTTGATCAATGACCACGATCTCATCTGTAACTAACTCTAGACTTTAAATTTACTTAACTTCCTTGACTCAGGTTTATTCAGAGATTAAGCGACTGAAGAAAAATCAGAGTCGCAGGATGATCTTGCTAACCCTAGGTTTATCACAAGATTTTACACCATCCATAGGATCATCTCTGAATCAATGACCTGTGCATAATCTCTAAATCTTTGGTGACTTTTGACTTTGTCTCAAGATTTAGCACAAACCACGGGATCTGATCCAAATCAAAGCCCCGCATGCAATCTCTAAATCTTTTACTTAACCCTAAGATCATTTGGCAATCACGTCACTAAGGCAAAAAGTAAACCATACTTTAACTCTGAGTCAAATCTGGAGATCACACGACTAAAGAGAACTCAAAGTACCTGAATAAATAACTTGACCCTTGGTTAATCACAAGATCACGTGCAAGCCACAGGATCTGATTTGCATCGACAGCCTGTGTTTAATCTCATAAGAAATGACTTAACCTTGATCCCATTCAACGATCATGTGACTGAAGAAAGAAACCGACCAGACTTAAACCTTGAGTTTATCGGGAGATCATGAGATAGACTAAGTCACAAAGTCGTGGGATACTTTGACTAACTCTGGTTTCATTATGAGATTATGCGCACATCACATGATCAAAATCAAATCAACGGCCTGCACTTAATCTATAAATTGGAATATTCCTTCTGGGTTGCACGACTAAGAGATAAACAAAGAGATTTCAATGCGCACATGGCTAATAAATCACTTAAGTCACTCAAAAAAGTAACTCAAAAATAGAAGAAGTCATGAACGAGCTAGGGTTTTAACATGAATTTCAAAGGGTTTCTTGTACTTAGGTCTTTAAACATGAACAAGGGTAAACCAGAGACCTAGCAAAAATGCAGAGAGCAAGATCAAGACAAGGAATCATGCAAAATTCATACAAGCTAGGCTCTACCCTTGTAGGAACCTCATTTACTCTACTTGCAGCCAAAATTTACAGGATGAGAAATTTTGGTAACAATATGTTTTTGAGCCCTTTGGAGAAAAGTAACATGGTGTCACTCTTATGAATACATTATTTTCTATTATTTTCAGTCATATGTGTTATTTGTTTGAGTCTTGTTTCTCTATATTTAAAATTTTGTCCTGAGTTTCCTTAATTAAAATAGTAATTCCTCCATGTCCTTTTCCACTATTGGTCCTTTTATTCTAAACTGAGACATTTTTGTATCCCTCAAACTCTAGAAATTACATCTATCATGTCATGTGTCTCTGTGAGAAAAATAATCTCTTTACATGTAGCTATGGGCCCTAACCCAAGTCTTCTTCTCCATGGATAACCTCTAAAATTCCAACTAACCAGAGTTAAGTGTTCTTGGGGAGCCTCGAGTCCCTATTTCTCATGTTTCATTCTTTCATTGATTTGGGCCTTGCCATTTTGTAACAAAGACCATTTTCCATAATCTCTTTCTTCCTTTACCTTTTTCCATTCTTTCCTTCTTTCCTCTTGTTGAAATATGGTTAGATCGTCATCAAGGTATATGTGTGTGCCATTGAGGGACCTGTTGTTCCTTAATATCATTTTCATGTCTTCTATGTTCTTACAAGTAACCTTTACATGTTTTTTCATGTTATCTTTCATCCATTTTGCAATCCTTTGTGCTTCCTGAATCATTCCATACCAATCTAGATTACTTTTAAGGAAGTTCCTTATTAAATCTTTTGTGTTTTCTTTTTCTCCATAGTCTTTTAACCGTTTAATGATGGTATTTTTTGCCTCGTCATTTTTGTCTTTCTCTTCTTGTATCTACCTTCTTACTTGCTTTTCTATGAGCTCACTTGGTGTGTGATGGTCCCTTTACTACTTGAGTCCATGACTTGACCTCTTTTATCTATTCTCTTAGTTGGTTTTCTTGTAACTCCATGTTTGTCATACTAGATCAAATTTATTTAATTCATGTATCATCTGTTTCACTCCCACTTACTTTGTTTCCTTTGGTTGGTTTCATTTCCTCTAATGCATGCCTTATCAAAATAAGCTCATATTGACCTTTTTCCATACTAAACTATAATTTGTATACCTTCTCTCTGAGTGATTTATTCTCACTTGTTAGCTTCAGATTATTTTTCAGTGATCTCATTTATCTGACTATCCTCCACATGGCTCCTTGTTTCTGAAAATTGAAGTCTCTTCTTTGTAAACATTATCTAATTTACAAATAGATTTGTACACCACAATAAAGGTGTTGAAGTAGGGCTATATGTGTTTGTGGGCACATTTTCCCTAACTTTTTCCTTGTCTGATGTTTAATTTGCAACCTCAAAGGTTTTGGAGACCTGTGTTGTATGAGATGTAGCCTTCATATTTTATTCTCCTTTATTTTTCCTCTGCATATTTTTCTCACGTTCAGGTTTAGCTATATCTAATGTTTTAAAATAGTGCTTGGTAATATAGTTGCAAGCTTCCCTTTTTTGTATGCTTCACTTTTCATGTCTGCCTACGTCTTAGGATCCCTTTGCATTGCTTTGTATTTACGTACACACATCTTTCTCCTATGTTTGGTATATTATCTTGGGGATAGCCTAGTATGCTAGACCTTTGTGTACCATTTGTTTCCTTTGCTTGGATATTGAAACTAGGGTTGCAGACTATAGTTGGCGTAATAGTTGGAAATCCCCCAAAAAAGTTGAAAGGAATCAAGAAACCCCTTTGTGTTAACACCCCAAAGATAGGTCTTTGTTCATGTTTATCCCTTTGTAACATTTCATCTGCTTGAAAATCGATCATTGTAATAATATTTGATCCTGATTTGTTTTTAAACCCAAATGTTGTTATGTCTGCTTCTGACCTTGTCATCTCAGTCTGATATGTTGGAGTGTTGGTGTCAATTTCTACCATGATTTTGTTAGTTTCCCTAGGATCTAATAATTATTTTGTATTTTCCTCATTTTCACTCATATTTTTTATTTTTTCTTTGCTTACAAAAGTGATGTTCTTTTGTTTTTGTTTGAAATTGTTTGAAAATGATTGCAAGGAATAGTTTGGGAAGAAAAAGATGAAAAGAGGAAAATCTCAAAGAAATATGCCAAAGGGTAAAGGAGAATAGAATGTGGCAGACTTGTTCCTGTTTGTTTCTCTCAGGACCCACACTCTTTGGTAAATCTATCTTGAAACACAGACCTAAGTCATATGTTCTTCTTCTGCTTCTACTCTCATTTTCCTTTGTACCCACTTGCCTTTCTTGTTGAGCTTCTTTGCTTCCCTAGGCACAATGCTCAAAAACCTAGTGATTTATATCCTCCACGCTCAAAACACTAGTATTTTTCCCATTGTGTGTTCTTTGTTTAACCTTGATGTGTGCTCAAAACCCTATCGACCTATTATATTCTCTGCTCAAGACCTTGCTCCTTTGGAACCCTTCTCCGCTCGTTCAGAACCTAAACTTTAAGGGCATCGAATAGGAGGCTAGAAATCAAAAACTCTAACTCCATATGGTTTAATATCTTAATTCATATGAAATTAGAGGATGAGGATGATGGGATTCAAAATTTGTGACCTCTAATTATAAACTTAATAGGGCATTGAATATGAGGCTAGAAATCAAAAACTCAAACTTTAGATGGTTTAACATCTTGTCACATGGAATAGAAGATTGTGACTATGGGATTCAAAAATTCATGACATCTAGTTGTTTGGATAGGAAGAAAAAACACAGGCAAAGAGGGTTTCAACGGGAAGGAAAATATTGGCATTTACAAAGCAACGAGCAGAGAGGAATAACCAATTTTATTAATATTGGAAGAAATCCCATATTCTATGTGTATTATATTTAGGGTTTGGACAGGAAGAAAAATAACAAAGGCAAAGAGGGTTTCAACAGAAATAAAAAATAAAGACAAAGTAAGTTTTGACAAGAAGGAAAATATTGGCATTTACAAAAATGACGCGCAAAGGAGAATAATCGATTGTATTAATAATGGAAGAAATCCCTTCTTCTATGTGTATTAATATATTAATATATGATATTCCTTATTATATTTTAGACTATTTTTT
>MU228083.1:26589-38733 GCA_018584345.1 Thuja plicata | reverse complement strand
CTCCTATCAAGATCAACAAAGACATGCATCTTTGAAATCTCCCTATCAACCCCTCCATATGAACCAGTCATATCGGCCCTATTCATCCACAATTCCTAAGTCTTTTGGAAGCAATTTGGATGTGCAATGAAGAAATCAAAAATATAAGAATCCACTTACATATGAAGATCACTATGTCCCATCTAATCGACATGTGACTACAAATAAAAATGAAATATTCAAGAGACCATAAAGGTCCAATGAGAAAAGAACCAAATCAAATAAAATATGGGTTCCTAAATCCATTATGAAAGAATTGCATTCTAAATCATATGATGCAAATAGAAAATAAAATGCTATATGGATTCCCAATTCTCTTCTCAAGAACTTGGATACAAAAAGAAAAGAAAAAGTTATGTGGATTCCCAAGTCTCTCTTAAAAGACTTGCACCAAAAGGAACAATCAGAGTTGACATCCAAGCTTCCAAATTCTTACACTTCATCTCCATCTAAACATCTCCCATCTTCTGACTCCATCTTGGGTCCTCACGTACCAAGATCCATATCCACTCATCCATCAACATCTCAAGCTATTCCATCCACTTTTCCTCCATTCATCCACTACCCTTTAAGGGGTGTGTCAATGTTGATCTTGTCACCTACTATCCTTTCATATTGGGTCCTTACATTCCTTTTTCTCTCATCCAATCCATTGCATAAAATTTTGGCCTCCATCTTCCTTATCCTCTATTTCATCACCCTATCAACATCTTTGAGCATAATTTCAGTGGCCTTGGCCCTCATAGCATATCCTTTGAAGGATCACTATCTAAAGAGCAAGAAGCTTAAAGTTCCTACATAAATTCAAAAAAAAAAAAAAAAAAATTTAAAAAAAAGTGCCCTGGTGAAAACCTGGTAAACAGGCACGTTGGTAGCAAAAGTAAAGAGAAATCAATCCGTCCTATGGTGAAAACCACTTCCTATGGCACCTTGGATAAGTACCATGATGAAAATCTGGCAAACAGGCGTCATGCGTAATTCCTCCTACTTGCACTCTTCACTTGGGGGCAAGTTCCTTTCATATCTTACATCTAGCTAGCTCGTGAACATCCATGTTCCTTCTGCTAATCTTGACAAAGTTGATCCTATCCATGAGCATCATGTATCCTGACATGCATGATCCCTTCCATCAGCCTATTCACTTTTGCATGCTACCCTATCGTGATCTTGCTTATTCCAAGCCTATCCTTCTTGTCTCTGAGCATTCATGCCATAATCCAAAACATGCACTTATATCTCCATCACCCTTTATCCTAATTACGCTTTCATAGCTGTGAACTATCCAAAGTAGACCCCTTGGTCTTGATCAAAATTGAAAAACTGTTTCTCGAAAGTCTCTTGACATGTCCACTCTTTTGGACCACATGCTTTCATGATATCAGGTCATTATCCTATATTAGCACCGCCCCATGAGCCTACATTGCTATATGTTTTTTCTTCTCTAGCTTGGGTAATCTTGAGGAGACTATCTTTGAGGGTTGCATTCACCCTCTTCATCCATCATTGCCTATTTGTCTCATACATCAGCTTTCTAATCCATCTTCAATGTCCTACACCTTGCTAGACATTGGGGGCACACCAAATGTGATCTTGCTTGAAATCGAGTAATCTCTATAAAATCTAAAAAATTGCAAAATCTCTTAAAAATTTTAAAAGATTGTAAAATCTCTAAAAATTCTAAAAATCTCCTGCTTTCCTGCTTTAGTTTTCTCATGCATTTTCTCTCAGCCATCTTCGAGATTTTGCTCGACTTCACATGGATTGAAATTGGTCACACTTGGGGGCATGTTCCTGGTCTAGGGGGCATTGTCCTATCTTTTGGAGTCTTTCTCCTCTTCGCATCAGTCACCATTGGTTCTCATTGAGTCTTCCTGTTGATGCCTAGATCTCGCATCGATCTTTATTCTTGAGAACCTCTCTCACGATAGTCACCAATGGTTCTCACTGAGTTTGCCTAATGTCGCTATATTGCTGAGGTTTCTCACATCGACTCATTATCTGTATGTTTGACTTCAATCCATTTGTTACTTGGGGGCATGACTCCCCACTTCGATCGCTCTTTGATTTACACTCGAGTCAGTAATCCTGTCAATTCTAAAGGACAACTCTCTACTGGCGCAAACTGGTGTTTCTCAACACCTTAATCAAATAGTGTTTTTTAACACTCTCTTTGGACACATGTGTGTTTTTAAACACACATTGGATATCTCACATGTAAACATCTCTCGATAGCAATCAAACAAAATGCACTCACCAACACAACGGTGTTTTTCAACATCCTAAACATAGACACATTCGTAAACCTTGAAACTCTTTCTTCGTATGTTGTCTGTTCTCATGAATTTCATTGATATTTTTTTATCTACTTCTTGTTGGTGTGGTTTCGATGATCTGGCAACGTCAAATAAATAAGGTGTATGTGATAAGAGCTTCTGCATTAAGGTGAAAAAGTCTCACATCCCTCGATCTTATTTATTTGTACGCCAAGGGGAGGTCGGAACTATCTCCTTGACTATTATTGCTCTGTTTGTTTACTTGCGAACTCTTACTATATCAAACTGGAAACAATATTTAGGTCACCTTGGCTTTTGTGCCCTGGTGCTTATATTTGTTTCCTATATTTTATCTGATGAAAGTCATATTCATATTCTTATGGTCGTAGCGGCACCAGTAAGGATTGTATTGAATCCGATGATCCAAAAGTACTCAATGATGATAATTATACGATGAGTCCAACAACCAAGTCCTAGGGTTGCATTTAGCTTAGGCTTGCATTTTCATTTTAGGCTTGCATCGCGATAGTTTTGGTGCTCTCTTCATTTTCTTCTCATTCTTCAAAGGTCCTCAGCTTTTATCCTGGCTTCCTCTTGACTACACAAGTGTTCAGTCCTCGCTCTTGATCTTCGTTCGTATTCTTTTGGTTAGTGCATGTTGTATATTGCAATATCCTGCATGAGATGATTAGTACCATTGCATTCATTGCATTACATTCATTTTCAAAAAGTGCATTTCCATACATTCATTTTCATTTATATATCCATAAACATGTGTATCCATTATAAGCATAAATCAAATCATTCATAGCATTTATCCATCTAACATCTATCATTGCACTACATTCATTCATACATCAATAAAATATGTGCATAAACATTTGCATATTCATCCATGGCATACATTTCTAATCCATACATCTAAATCATATAAGAAACATCTCATAAGACATACAAATCTAAAGCAATATATGAACAAGTACAATGATGCCAAAATTGAGCTCATATATATATATCGGTCAGATGTACAAGAGTGCTACTCAAGCACAATATATCAAAATGGCAGTACAATATGTATGTCAAGTGTCTCATTTAACCACCCGGCGGAGGTGGAGGGGGTGGCATACCGTGCTGCTAAGGAGGTGGTCCCTGTGGAGCGACCTGTGCCCAGCATACTCTAAAAATGGCTAAATCTGATCTACTACCTCAGGAACTGTAATCATATAAGCAACATAGTAATAAGATGCTTGAGCAGCCTCGTACCTCGTCTCTATCTATGATCTAGCCAGTGCCTCTCGTAACTCCCGGATCTCTTGGTCTCGCTCAGCTACCTGGGTCTCTTGAACAATCACCTATGTATGGAATTCATCTCGCTCCCTCTACAACTGTCTAGCTCTCTCTCGAACCCTCCAGAGAGCCTCCTACAATTGCGCTACCTATCCGCCTGCCTATGGATCAGTCAAAATAGCATCAGCCATGACGGTGTCCTCTCCCTACTCAGTGGCTCTCTCTTGACTGCCACTGGTCCCGACACCTACATCTGACCCCATGGGTCTAATAGGGATATGATTTTGGGAGGTCCTCAGTCGTACTACCCTCTCCTATTGCTGTAAGGGTGGCTATTGTACCTAAGGCTGTGAGGACACCTGCTGCTATGGTGGTGGCTGTGCCACCTACTGTACATGAGGAATCAGGCCAACAGGATCTGTATACCTAGGGAATGGATGTGCTAATATGTAATCCCTATATGCAAGTGTCATACCTACATTCGTCACTCTAACCATGTAATCCCACCTAGTTGGTGGTACTCGAGCATCTATCATACTCCAGCCTCTGTCTAGCTATCTTTGCCAACCCTTCTTCGTCTCATTGACGAATCGGGCGTAAGTGCAAAACTCCTGTGAGACATCCTGAGGTCTCCCAAACTGACGCAATACTCATGTAAGAAAGAAGCTCTCAATGATGATGATGGTACGCCCAATCAAAGGACGTGAATAGAACATATACGACAACTTGTGTCGTGCATCATCCCACACCTCTGTGGCTATCCAAGGCCGCCATATGACTGCTGCCATGTCATCTATCTAAGACCACCACTGCTATGTCTTGCCCAGTGTGGCCTGGGTCATGGGACCTACGGATCTGTATATATAAGGCTCCAAAGGCTACCCAGTGTCATGCAAAATCGGCCTACATATGGGAAGGTACTCCCAGGCCTAGATCTGAACGACGATGACTCTCGCCACCATGGTCCGCGCACCTCGATACATAATCTCATGCATCTCATGATATATCTGAGCGAGCATACACTCGCCCCATCTGAATGTCAGTGTAGGTGTGGCCAACATCCTCTACAACTTACCTCCCTAGCCGCACTCCAATCCGTTCTGATCTCGATCAAGCACCAAGTGGCAACTCAAGAAAAATGCCAACACAACCGCCAGTGGGTGATCTACGTCATAGCTGCAAATCAAATCCTCCCACAATATGGCCTGACCCATCACTAGATCGTCCCGAAAGACTGCTCTCAGTGCCAGTGTACCTGCTCTCGACTGAGTGTCATACTCCACACAAGCTCCGTGAAAAGGTACTCTCAAAATCCTGTAAATATCCTTGGGAGTGACTCTCATCTCCCCCTGTGGCAAATGAAATGTGTTCATCTCTGAATGGAAATGCTTGACCAGGGCGCCCAATAGACTGTGATTTACCTGAATATCAGGTGCATCATGAAGGTATGACAATCCGAGTCTGTCAATATGGGCACCATCAGCATCTGATAGTCTCTGCAGTAACTCACCCATGATAGGATGATGTGACCAGAATGCAATATCATGGAAGTCAACCTACAAAGCAAGCGACGAAATTAGATTAGTACCTCAACAATGATGTTTTTCAAAGCAATGACAGCAAATACAACTATGGACTTATCCTAAACACAATTTGGAGACATTACAACTGGCTGACTCTGTGGCATAAAAATGACAACTTTTTGAAGCTGAGCAAGTTTCCCATGCGAGGAAACTCTTTTCCCGCGCAATCTTTTTAAATCGCGCGAGACAGGATGTCTTCCCGCGCGAGATTCCTAAAATCTCGCGCGGTGTAAGAGTGCACTTCGCGCAAGCACACGGTAGGGACCCGCGCGAGGAACCCCTGACCTGCACGAGGAATCTGATTCCTCGCACGAAAGGCGATCAAGGCCAACACGAGGAAACTGTTCCCTCACGTGAGATTGGACGCGACAGACCTTAAAAGGCTTAAAAGCATGCTAAAATGCTATAAAATTGATAAAATTTTGAAGTGCAAGATAATGTTGTGATTACTTACAGGTGCGTCATACTCCAGTGGCTAGTTGTGTCATCGGGAGTGCTCGAATAAGTGTGTATGTACGGGAATGCTATCAATGTTAGCTGGAGCTCTTGCCATCGCTAAAGTCAAAGGTGAATAATGATTTGAAAATGACCCCTCCGGGCCTTATATAGCCTTTGACCTAATTTTTAGAAGTGCTCTATTTTTCACAAAAATTGCACCCTTGGCTAAAGGGACCGTTCTAAATCCATTTTCATGATTGAAATCAAAATCTGACACTCTTAAGCAGCTCAAAATTGTGTTTTAAAATTTTGGGACTGACGCGATCGGACGCTTGTGCAGTCAACTTTCTGACGTCACTTTCTTATCAAAATTTTCTCTTGTTATCATTTTCTCAGCTTCTGCAATCTTTTCATCAAAGTCAATTATGGTCAATTATGGTCAAACCTAGTCAACAGGACCTCCTGATTGCTCCAAATCAATTCTGCCTTCTCTTGATCTATCTTCGATATCTTTGGATCTTTGATCTTATTTCTATCTGTGATTTCTCTCTCTCATCATTATGATATGTCATCTTTCAATTTTGCTCCTGAGGGGGCAGGATGATTGCATCATTGAGCCATTTTCGCATTATTCTCGAATCAGTTTGATCTGAATCAAAAGTCCCCATCGCTAGGGGCATCCCATCACTTGGGGCATATTCAGTTTTTCATACCTTATGGTCAAAATTGGATATTCCATGATCTTGAATATCTAGGCGCATCTTGATGTCTCGCATCTTTTCATCTATCTTTCTAGGTATCTGAGCAATCTAACTTGGATCCTCAAGGATCAAGCTTCATTCTGGAGATGATTCTTGAAATCTCATTAGGTATTGGGGCAATCTAACCCTAATTCTTGAAAGTTATGCTTCATTCTGAAGATGGTTCTCAAAAACTCTTTAGAACGTTATCTAGGAAATCTAACCTAGATCTCGAAAAGCTAACCTTCGTATTGGGGCAATCTAACCCTGATTCTGGAGATAGTCCTAGATCTTCATCAGCTATCAACAAAAATTGGGGCAATCTAACCCTGATTCTGATCTTCTCTCAGATGGTTTTGCTTATTGATCTGATCGGCGTCTTGGCAACCTAACCTAGACTTCTAAAATCTTCATCTTCACATCAGACTATTATTTGAATCAATGCGCTGCTTGCACATCAATTCAAAGAGGGGCAAAATGTAACACCCCAAAATTGGCACCTTATAATCCTAATCAATTTTGGTGCGTTCTTTCAATTTCTCATCATCGAAGTCCTATTGTACTAGGCAAATTCTACTCCTAATTGACTTTAATTGACTAAGTCTCAAATGCAGAAAACCTAAATTTACATAAATCTGACACTATATTTAATTCCTAAATTATCAAGGTTTATTAGTTAAAAAATCTCTATGATTAATTAATTTAATTCTAAAGTCCTAAGTGCTTTTAAATTAAATTAATTCTACCCCTTTAGCTAATACACATCAAAAGGAATTGAATAATTATTTAATTGTTTGAATGGATTATCCTCAAAAAGAATTCCATAATTCTATATGAAAAGTCACTCATGTGGCAATAATCCACTCTTTTAATTAAATAATCCTTTCTTTTTTGTCTCAATCTCCATCCCTGAAAATGAAGAGGCAACCGTTTCTTTTTAAGAAACTCTTCACCCTCTTTCTATGGTTTTTCTATATATTGGACATCTTTTTCTTCATTTGAGAGGATGAATTAGAGAGCATCAAAATTATAGTTAAATTTGTCTTGATTTTCATGCTTTTAAGTTTTATTGCATAATTAGCTTTTGTTTCATTTGGATTAATAACATGTTGATTCTTAATGTAGTTTGCTTACATATTTAGTAGCTTAATTTCATCATATTTTCATTTCTAGATTAATGGCATTTCAATTCTTAGATTAATGGCATTTCAATTCTAGATTAATGGCATTTTCTTTCTAGATTAATTGCATTTTCTTTCATAGATTAATGGCAATTTTCTTATCTTTCATACTTTAGAAATCCTCCATTTTAGCAATGGTCAAGGTTGTTGGCTCTCGTTCTGAGAGTAAATTCGACATCCCCAACTAATTAAGAGACAACAAGTCGCTTCAATCAAATTTGTGAAATGGACAATTTATGTTCATCTTCGCAAATTGAATGATTGAGTAAGGACTATGTTGGGTTTGTGCCTAATTTAGAGGTCACATTCAAGCACATAACACATATATAGTAATATAAAAGTCCATTAAAAAGTTCTTTATTTTCGTTAGTAATTTATGAATTAAATATTTTATAATAAATAAAATTTTATTAATAAATATAAATATATGTAAATACAAAAAAGAACAAAAACATAGCATAATTTAATCATTCCCCACCATTTTCTTTGTTTCTCAGTCCAATTAATATATATGAAATAAAAACAAAACTATAAACTAAAAGAATGTACTATATAATAATTTTATATTATAATTAAATTAAATATAGATTATATAGCTAAATACAATAATTCAATTACATATACTATAAATTTAATATTTTATTATCTAATTAATTAAATATATAATATTTTATTATTATATTTAACTTAAAATTTTAATACCTTATATTCTTAATTTATTTCCATATAATGTATTTACTTTATAACATGTGGAAGTAGTGGCCTATACTTGCCGTAATTAGTTATAATTATAAATATATATGTAAATTTAATTCTAATTTTATTATTAATATTAATTATATTTTAATTAATAGTTATTTACTAAAATAAACTTATTATAGATTAAAAATTAAATGATATAGTGAATAATATATTAAATTTAAAAACTAATTGGTGTATATAAAGTATAATAATAACATGTTTATAGTTATAAAATATTAAATATAGTATCTCATATTCAAAATAAATTAAATGATAAATGAATTATAGATTACAAACTATGATTAAAAACTTTTTGAAATATAAATTTGGTGAAGCAAAAAAGTGACTTAGGATTGGTTAATTGTCCGAAAACTAATTGGTGTATCATAGCCTACAAACTTTCCAAACACTCATTTGCACCTTAATAATTTACAAACAAATAAAATAGACTAACATAAGTGCAAATATGTGACTGCATACACGCAACCGATGCAACGGGAGCTTCACCTTTCCTTAACGATGGCACTCTTAGGAGGTGTACAGAATTCAGGGAACGAAAGCTCAAACGCCCGATCCAAACCCATGAATTTAATATTAGCAATTTTATGAGGTCACCAACAAAAAAAAATGTGAGTTACGGGATAGGGTGATGCACTAATTCAAACGTTTCAGGCTGAACAACATGTTCTGGAACACATGACGAAACCTGACACCAGAATGGGAACTCGGAAAATGTTGCCAAAAGTAAGTTGGTATTTCATGTGGCCGTTCCAAAACAAGCCTCAAAGTCTGACAAGGCATAAAGATAGCTGAAAAAAACTCATAACAGATAGAGTTTGTGCAGAATCCAAGGGCTGACAGAATTGTTAAGAACTTCAAAATGTGTCGTGGATCAGATCATACACCCTCCAATGTTGTGATAGATTGGGTGATTCAATAAAAGTGCCCGTCATAATAATCGTATAAGCGAGGAAGTCTTCGAAGGTCCACAAATTATCTTCAAAGACAACTGGTGTTCTGTTAAAAGATCACATTTTGGCGGATTTCGATACTGATATCTACAATGGGTTGTCTCATAATCGATTATTGGTTCAAAAAAGGCCATTCTTGAAGATGAATTTACCAATGGAGAATGCAGAGGACCTGAGGATGGGTCGAGACAAGTTGCACATTTCTATACGACCTTCCAACCCTATATTTTGAATTGAAGATATAGATGTAACCGGTTAATAAAGGTATGAAGGAACAATGCTAGTCGCATCATTGTTATCTACATATATTTGGAATGGTACACTTATGTAGTCAAGAATAAGAGTAAGGCTATTCATACTACATTGAAGATGAAAATCAGACCCAAATAGCTATCACAGCTAGCTAAATATGGGAGCTTGATGGAAATGCAAAACTATAACTCATGCACCTCTTCGAGTTTGAAAGCACCCGACATATGTCATTTGTGATGTTCATGGTCACTCACATACTTGTAGGACTTCTTCAAAGGCAGCCCGTTAGAGACACTACTTTCCTTTTCGAAGGCAGCCCGTTAGAGATAGTGAAAGAATACAAGTATTTGGGGATTGACTCCATCATAGGCTCAGCTGGGAGACTTGTAAGATAAAAAAGGATACAGGGGGGTTGGAAGGCGTCTAATCTGTTGTAGAAATGTCAAGCTTTGGGACTGGAAAACCAAGAAAACTCTCTTTGGATTGGTGGTCACGCCAGTTGTTCTTTACGGTTGCGAGGTTTGGGGGGGCAGTTGTGGGTGGAGATAGATAGAGAGAATCCAAAAGCATTTAATTACTAGCAATTTCAAAGTCAAGTCTTCTGTGCCCTATGAAATTCTATTAGCAGAGGCGGATACTTTTCCGATAGAGGCGGCAGCAATACCCTGGTTATTAAGTTATTTAAAGAAAATTGAAAATATGGATAACCAACATTGGCCCAAAATTGTGATGGAGGGTTTAGTCTGTAGAAAGAAAACTTGGATGAAAAAAAACATAAATTGGTTGGGTAGGTGGAACATTAAGTTTCAAGATTGTCCTAATACCAATGTGGAAATAAAGAAGTTTGTCTTAGGTAAATTTCAGACTGCCATGTGGACTAATCACATGGGACGGAAAAATGAGCACTATATTAAGATGTTCAACCCTAGCTGGGAACATGATGATAAAGCTTACTTGGGGGCAGCTATTAAAGGGAAAGCTGGGATATTATTGGCTCAGTTAAGGACAGGTTCGCATCATCTCAGGTGCGAGACTGGTAGATGGAAAAGGCCCAAAGAGGAATGGGAAGAGATGACCTGCAGGTTCTGCAAGACGGGGGCGATTGAGACTGAATGACACTTTCTCATTGAATGCACAACATATGATGACATTCAGGCGCAGTACGTTAACATATGGACGGCTGACGACATGCAAAGTTTATTTGAGGTGGATAAGGTCAATTGGACTACCAGTTTGATTGTCAAGATTCATAGCAGAAGAATAGACATGGAAAAGAAGATGGATTTAGATTAGGGTTGTGATCAGTGGTCCCTTAGGCTGTTTGGTCTCGTAGACATTAGTAAAACTCTTCATTCATTCATTCATTCATTCAACAACCACTTAATCAGTGATAAGTTGAGAAAGGGTTACATTGAATGCATGACAAGTATAGTATCTAACAAGCTATGCCAGTATGGCTAGGAAACAAACACTATAGATCGATCGTTTGTAAGGGTACACTTGTACTTGCATGATCAATGTGATTGTAGAATTGGGTATGTGCACCAAGATGGGGGACCAAAAAGGTGCCAAATACCTTTTTGGCCCCCATCCGCGCTTAGGGCGCACGCCCTATGGTTTGGGCAATTCAAACCATAGGGTGCGCGCCCTATAGGGCGTGCGCCCTAATTTCTTTTATAAAGGGTTTGGGCAGCCACTTTGTGACTTATTTTTTCTCTCCAAAGTTGCGGCTTGCTATTTTTTTCTTCATAACAACGCGTACGCGATTTATTGTGAGGTTTGCTCCATCAAAGTGAAGCAAAAATGGCTCCACGACGTCAACAAGGTCAAACCGGAAGAAGAGGTAAGTGATTTTACAACCATGAATGCTATTTGTTTTGAAATTTAGGTTTAATTTTTAGTTTTTCTTCAAATTTGATTGTGAAATTCTCTTGTCTTAAATTTTATGTTTAATTACAGTTTTAAAAAAGATTTTCTTTCAATTGCCAGGAAGGAATGATATCCCCAAAGAAAATCCTCAACCAAACCCTCCATCTTCTCCTCATGAACAAATGGATGCTGAAAATAACCAAGAAAATGAACCCCATCCGCCCTCACCAATTGAGAAACCTCCTCCTGGAATACATGAAAACTTGATAAACCAAATAGAAAATGGGAAAACAAAAATAGAATCTTTAATTAAGAGGTTAAAAGATTCTATTGGTACAAATCCTAGAAGGGCAACACTTTCAAAATCATTAGAATTGATCTTGACCCATGTAGGTTCAGTTAGTGGGCAACTAAATTTATGGCACAACAAAAGAGAAGAACAAAAATAATATTATGCAAATAAATTATCATATGAGGACATTAAAAAAAAGAGATCACAAAAGCCGACATTTGCAAACTTTTTTAAAAGCCAGGGAAAATTGAAACTCTTAAACCCACAACAAGGAGGATCCCAATTCATTGGTGCTTGAATGAAGATATAAAAACAAATTTTTGGGACAGATGGTGGATGGTCTTTGATTCTCCTCCATGTAACAATCATGAGGTTCCTATCTATTTCCTAAGGAAACTCTATTGTGAGTTTGTCCTGAAGGAAGTGCCAAATTATTTTGACTTTCTAGAGTCTCAGGGTAGAGGTGGGGGATCATCAT
>MU228083.1:0-22335 GCA_018584345.1 Thuja plicata | reverse complement strand
TCTCTCTCTCTCTCTCTCTCTCTCTCTCTCTCTCTCTCTCTCTCTTCCCACCTCTATCTCTCTCTTCCCACCTCTATCTCTCTTCCTCTCTCTCTTCCCACCTCTCTCTCTCCTTCTTTTCATGATTTTGTGTAGATAATATAGGGCATACGTCGGCCTATAGTGTGAATGCCCTATAGGGCACATGCCCTATAGTAAGTATAGGACGTGCATCCTATAGGGTGTGCACCCTTTTAATGAAATTAAAGTTTACCAAGCCTAAGGCTTGGATTTTCCTTGGAGTTCCAACCCAAAGGCTTGGATGATTCAAACAGGCCTGAGACGTGTTTTCCAGCAAACTTACTAAAAAATAACATTTTTTCTTGTGTGCTCCCCGTCAGGTTTGCACGTGGTTCAATAACGATAAAATCAGATGACATGATATTGTAGATCTCTCTAATAGCTATCTAACCATGTAATTTATTTTCAATTATCATTATGTTAAGCATTTCATCTCTAATTTCTTTTCTAATTATGTCTAATTTTTGTCAAAAACCAACGTGTATTCATTTGGGCTTAGATTTTGGCTCGTTCATCAAATTTTGAAAAAAATTACATTTTTAGAAACTAGACTCCATTCTACACACTTTAAAAAAAAAAATTTTGATTTTCAATTAGTTTTCAATGATTTCTAGGGGGAGCACACATAAATTTCACGTTTTCAGGATGTGTCCACTTCGGAAAATGGCAAAAAATCACACTTTCATAAAAAAAATTAGCAGAAAAATCTGGGATAAACTAGATGGTGTTAGCTAATTTCTCACTAGAGCGATTTGATTTTTTTTTTTTAAAAGTTAACATTTTAGGGGGAGTACACCAGATGCTATGTTATGTTTTTTCACAAAAATCAGGACCACTTTTTGTGCTCCCCCTTTTTGAGGGCCTTAATCTCCACCATTTCTAAAAAAAAATAGTAGTTTAGAAAATAGATTCAGAGTAGAACAACTCTTGCTTTTGTCACATTTTAAAATTTTGAGTGTAAGTATACTCAGTTTCTCGTTGAAGTTCAGAGTTTGCTGATTTCAAAAAAAAGTGGCACCCTATACCCCTTTTTGGTCCCCCATCTTTGTGCACTTACCCAATTATTCACTGCAAGGATCGAGCAAGTGCAGAGGTAAAGGAGGAAGCGAATATTCAATCATACATATGCTTTTAAGGCACTGGCTTGGGGATTCAAAGTTGTAAAACATGGTGTGGTCGATGCAAAAATCAGTTCATCTTGTCATGATTTTTATGAAGGATTTGTCTACCAAGTGAAGTTGGAGTAAAGACAGTAAATTAAAATTTTACAGATATATAAATAAATACTTCTTGGTCTTTGGGTCGAGCTTAAGCATCCAAAGATACATATTCTTAGCTCAATAACCTATATGGGAAACAAAGAGACATTTATTGTTAAAAGTAGAAACGATGACATGTAAGGCACTGGCTCATTTTTTTTGATAAAAATAATGTTATAGAAGATCTCACCGAAAGGAAAGGGGAAGATGAAACGGACTCTGTTATTAGTTCAAGAATCAGTTACAGGTAGTAACCAAAAAAAAAGTATGTCTCTAAACAAAGTGACCTGGACTTTTTCTCTTTTCTTCCAGAACCCCCAGTGCCCTTTGAGGCAAAAGTGAGAATCAGTATGGAGAGGGGAAGCTATTTTCATTTATGTAAATAGGGAATAAACAAAGAATTGACTTTCTGAACATAATCTTTATAATGGGGTCTGAAATCTTTGAATTTCAGTTAATCAATAAATAAGAGGCAATGAATCTTTGTATTGGTTGGTTCTTTTCGCAATTGCAATGTTCTTGTGAGAGATTATACTTATTTTTGGTTACTATATTAGAATCATTGAGTCTTGGATTGCATATACCATTCAGAAGGATTTCCTGTTTATTTTTCTCATTGTAAATCATTTGTGGGTGTGAAGTTGAATGATCTTTAAGTCATTAGTTTACACTCTTTTGTTACCAATCTACATTCACGTGTGTACCATGGTAATGGGCCAATGTTGGTTACCTTTTATTGAAAAACATAGACAAAGGAGAAACACACAGAGGAGTAACCCAAATATGGGCTCTGTTGAACACAATTCCAATCTATTAATTTATAAGGAAATACATATTAAATTCATTTTCTACTATAGATCACAGTTAGGTGGTATATTTATGAAGGACAGTGAAACAATGAACGTGGAAGGTTGTAGAAATGGTCTGTGTAGTTTTGGATAGTTCTTGGTCGGCAATTTGGTCTGTACCGACAGTAGTGGGCAGCAGATAATTAATTTAATTTTCTAACATCCCCCCATAAATTAATTATCCAATTGTTTTAGATATCCCCCCATAATTTAGAAAATCCCAGCTTAAATCCTTATTAGATACCCATTTACAATCACTTATCCAATTCTTCACATTGTTTCCCCAATCACTGTTGGGTTTTCACGGATTACCCCTAACCAATGTACAAGTTTGAAGTACTTTTTCAATCACCACAAACTTTGCACTCAAGTGGTTTTAGCTCACCACAAACCTCACAAATGAAATAAGAAAGTGGTTTAAGGATGACCACGAACCAAAGTAGTTCTAATGACCACAAACCAACATTACAAATCATCATTACGGGGAAACTTTCATCTTTATGGGCTTTTCTCTTTTTTGTACCTACATCAAAATTGATTATTGAGTCCGTATAAAAAGAAATCCATCTACCGAGATACATGGGTGCCCAGCTGCTGTACTCGCCAGTTGTATAGGACTCCTTTTCAGCTACATGGTTCATCAATATGTTAGACCAAAAACCTTTGAGGTGTCAGGTACAACCGATAATGCACCCCTTACAATAACTCAGGTACAATACATGTTTACATACTATTTGGAATTGGCCTTTTTTCAAGAGCCTCTCAAATACTACAAAATGAAAACATCAATTTTATGAGGAGTATCTTAAAAACATTCTTGTACTGAAGTACCAATAACACATACACAATTTTAAAAATTGCATCTCCAACCCAAACAATCTACTCAAATAAACTCAAATAAAGTGTGTAGAGGCAGAGAAAAATAGGGAGAAAACAAGAGAAAACACACCACCAAAAAGGATTTTTTGTTATTACCCCTTTTTTTTAACAACAACCAGACAGCGATAACAACCACCAAAGCAATACAGGCACTCTCTCCTGACACTCTTTCACTTCAGCAAATAATTTGGTTACAGCTTTGTCCATTGTGACTGCAATCTCCTCACAATAACTTCAGCCTGATTGAAGCATGAAGCGATTGCTTCGTAGTGATTTCAAGAAAAACGACGCTTCTCATATCTTACAGCTTTGTTTTGTCTTCACTTGCCAGCACTTGTAGCAGTTTCCTTGGACAACTATATGACTGTTGCTATCTACTTTGTCAGCTTCAATCTAACTCGGGGCTGCTAGAATGAGCTTCTCCTTTTCACTATTTAATAAACAACAACCTGGCTTCACCGACTTTCATGCTTTGAGCAGCTAACAATCTAACCTTGCTCTTAGCCTGGTCTTCTTATATCGTTTGTGATGTCTTTTCCACAAACTCCTTTGCAGCAGTAGGATAGCAGGCTGCCACACTCCAACATTTTCATTGCATGGGCATTTACACAACATAAACACAATAGCATAGAGACAAAGCAAACTGGAGGACATTCTATTATCACCATCAAATTTCCTCACAGCCAGTATACTACTCAAGATTTTGTTACCTAGGCTATTCACCATGGGCTCTGATACCATGTTTAAAAAAAAGAGACATAGGAGAAACACGCTGAGGAGTAACCCAAATATGGGCTCTTCTGAACACAGGTCCAGTCTATTAATTTATAAGGAAATATATATTAAATTCATTCTCCACTATAGATCACAGTTAGGTGGTATATTTATGAAGGACAGTGAAATAATGAACGTGGAAGGTTGTAAAAATGGTCTGTGTAGTTCTGGATAGTTCTTGGTCGGCAATTTGGTCTGTACCGACAGTAGTGAGCAACAGATAATTAATTTAATTTTCTAACACCTTTGCTTCTTTCTGGTTAAAAGCATACTTCATAAAAGTAAAACTAAATCATAAGAGGGAGTTGTACCTCTAAAAAAATGCTAATCCAATAGTGATTTCTTCAATTGTTAGTTGCTTATTCATCTTTCATTCTTGACATAAAGAGTTATTTTTCTTATTATCTTAAAAGGACCACTATGTTAACTGCTAATATTACAACAATAAGGGAGGTCAAATATGCATTATCAAAAATAAGGAGCGACATGGAACAAAAGAAAAGGAGTAGAAGGGCGTGCGAATGGAAGGGAATGGGTGATTTCAGCAGAAGATTCAAAGGTACCCGTCCGCACGGAGAATTGTTGCAGGGAAATATATGGATATTTCCTTACAATCGATCTTACTCAGTAGGCAAGGCTTGATATTCAAATGCTATCAGATCAGGCAATTATTTTTAGGGTCATCAACGCTAAATTCAACCAGGACATACGCAGATGGTTTTTTGAATACTGGCCAAAGTTGGAAATTGTAAAATTTATGGCCAAAGGATTTTTCATCTCGTATATACGGAAGTGGTACCCTAATTTCAACCCAGCAAAGATTCATCCGTATGAAAATTCATTTATGGATTCGGATACACAATATACCCTTGGAGTATTGGGTCGAAAAGAGCATTGATAAAATCGGGAGACAACTAGGGACATTAATTATCGTCGATGAAAACATAATTGACAGAGATTCATTTTTGTATTTACGCTTGAAGTGGCGGCAGTTAGGAAGATACCAGATTAAATTATACTTTGTGTGGACGGGGAGCATATGGTGGTTTCTGTAAAAATTGAGGAAGAGAAGGCTTTTTCCCTGCAATGTGGTAGCAGGGCTCACTTTGAGGCAAACTGCGTTCAATAACCCAAACCGAAGATGGTTTGGAAGCCTAAAATGGATTCAAAAGAAATTGTGGACTCTCCTGGCCAAAGATCGAAGGCACCTATGGAGAATCCAATCCTGATGGTAGTTCATTCGGCCTTATCAATAGGAACACAGGCAAAAAATCCAGAAGAGTAGATTTTGAAGGAGTTATTTGTTGAAAACAAGATTGGAGAAGAGACAAGGCAGAACAGTCCGCCCAAATCAAATGGAAAATCCATTGATTTTGGGAATTTGATCACTTTAGATCCAGTGTCAATTTGTGATTCATAGCCGGTGGATTATACGGAGATAGAGGAGGAATCGGAGATGGGTGAATTGGAAATTCTAGATATTAGAGGACTAAACCAATCGACTTCTAACCAGTTATCAAAGCCAAAGCTGACAAGAGAAGAAAATCAAGAAAGCAGAAAAGGGAGGAGGAGGCTGAGAAGTTGGGTTGTCCAACATAAAAATAAATAAAAAATTGAAACCAAGAGATCCAAGGCCTCCCTTGGGAAGCCATGATGATTATTACATGTAATGTCAGGGGCCGTTATGATGCTTAATCAAGCGTCACCTTGATAGAATTCCTGCGGACAGTAATTTTCAAGAGAAAAATTAGTGAAGAAGGAATGAAATTTTTAAAATATTGTGGTAACTGGAGTGGCATTTTCCTGAGTTTGGTTGGGGCGTCTAAAGGATTGGGCGTCCTCTGGAAATCTGCGGTGATTGACATCAGTAAAGAAAAAACCGACTAAACTGGATGAAGTGCTCAGTAAGGCATTGGTGTTCAAATCTGCACTTTACATTGTACAATGTGTATAGACCGATAAAAATAGATGATAAGTCCACAGTTTGGCAACAACTTAAAGATGAAATAGAAGGTTCTAATTCTAATTTGTTCATATTAGGTGGGGGATTTCAATGCAATCATGGATTTGAGGGATAAAAGTGGTGGTGTTGGGAAAGAAACTAGGGTAATGCAAGATTTTAGACAATTTATCTCAACAATAGCGGCTTATGACTGTGTACCCAAGAATGGAATATTTACATTGACCGTTGGGTAAAAGAGCACTTAAATTAAACTCAAATATTTTACCAACATCTATCACTTTCATGTGGATTGGAAGTCTACTTAAGTATGAAGCCAGGAAAGGGATACTTTAAATTTGAGTCAAAGTGGTGGCATGATGCGGGACTAGTGAACTTGGAAAAGTGGTGGGAGGAGGGAAACCAATTCAAAGGTGGTGTTAATTTTTGTTTCATGAGAAGGCTAACATTTGTAAAGAACAAGGTAAAACAATGGAATGGGGATACATTCAAGAATATTTTCATGTAAAAGGTTGAGGTGGAGAAGGATTTAGAAGACATGAACGAAAAGGTTGTGAAGAACGGGATGAGAGCGGAAGATTTCATGAAGGAAAAGGAGTTGATGAACAAACATGCAGAATTATTAGCCAGAGAGGAATTGTTTTGGAGGGACAAAGCAACAGAATTGTCTTCGAGAGGGAGACATGAATACAATGTTTTTTCATTATTCATCAAAGGCCCATAGAGAAATAAACATAATAGAAAAAAACCAAAGATCGGATGGATTGTTTGCAGAGTCAGGAGGAGATTAAAGATGAGGCAGGGAGATATTTCAAGGGTTTGTTCGTAGTAGGTGATGTAAATTGCACAGACAATAGAATATTGGAATGCATACTGGAATGTCTTGAACAAGAGGATAACGAAGCTCTAATTGCTCATTTACGATGGAAGAAATAAAACAGGTTGTCTTTTGTTTGAACCTGGACAAAGCACTGGGTCTGGATGGCTTTACTGCCAGTTTTTTTCAGAATTGTTGGCATTTCATGGGTGATGATATATGGAGATAGATCGAGGAATTTAGGAAGAAAAGACGTTTTGTCAAGGACAAATAATACTGTGGTGGCCTTGATACCAAAGAAAGAGACATGAGAGTCATTTGCCGACTATAGACTAATTTCACTTTGTAATTCTATAAATAAAAACCTGGCAGAGGTCATGTCAGTCGGGTTGAAGAAAATATTGGGGAAGGTGATTTCCTTGGAACAAAATGGCTTTGTTCAAGGGAGAGAGATTTTGAACACCGTTATAACAACTTCGAAGATTGTTGATCACTCAATGAAAACATAGGGGATAAAAGATAAGTTGATCAAACTCGATGTTAGTAAAGCCTATGATAGGGTTAGATGGCCATTGTGATGGATATAATGAAGAAGTTTGGATTTGCACAAGAATGGATAGACATGGTTGGAATGTGTATCTCCACACCTAGGTACTCGGTTTTAGTGAACGGTTCTCTGTGTGGTTTCTTTGAAGCAAGAAATGGCCTGAGACAAGGTGATTTATTGTCCCACTTCCTCTTTATGATCATGGCGGAAGCATTAGGAAGGCATATAAGAAAATTGAGAACAAAAGACGTGTGGAAGAGCATAAGCGTGGCTGAGGGACTGGAGTCGGTGACACATTGGCAGTTCACAGATGATACAGTGTATTTGGAGCTGCTACAATGGATGAAGAAATATAATAGAAGAGGCATTGGAAAATTATATAAAGGTATCAGGGAAGACCATAAAAAAGGACAAGTCAGAGATATATTTTTCAACACAAAGGTTCCTGACGAAGGACAATTGCGAGACCATTACGGTAGAGGATTGGTAGTTTACTGGCCAAACATTTGGGTGCTCCATTGTTTCAAGAGATTTGTAAAATCAAACATTGGATGGATGTGATCAATGGATGTAGAGCCAAGGTAGAAGCTTGAAAGAACAAGTGGTTATCCTTCACAGGAAGAATTTGGATTATAATACTTGTTTTTGTCTATTGTTCCCATTTATGTAATGTCATGTTTCAAAATTACTCATAAATCTTTGACAAACATGGAAGGATTTATGAAAAAGTTCCTTTGGGAGGGAGAAAAAGAAGAAAAGAAAATACCTTTGCTCAGCTGGGATGTGGCTTGTAAGAATAAGCTGAGGGGTGGTGTTGGCCTCAGAAAGATGGACTTACAAAATAAAGCTCTAGGAGCCAAATTATGTTGGAAGCTATATAAACAACTAGATAGCCCTTGGTGCAGGATCATACAAAGTAAATATCTGGACAGTCCTGATCGGCATAAGATCCTCACAATTGCAGACCCTGAGGGGGGTCCCCGATCTAGAATTTTATCATGGAGTGCAGATCGCTCATAACAGAACATAACATATCTATTGGCAAGTTGGGAATGGGAAATGGGTTGACTTCTGGAGAGATTCCTTGAACGGTCATCCTCCACTTATAAAACAATTCGAATAGCACGATTGGTTGGAAGAGATAATTGGAGAACACAGTTGGAGGGTGGTGGATTAAGTGAGGTTTGTAAAAAGTGTTTTTTTTGTGGGGGGGGGTGCACTATGGGTGGATTGACATGAATACTCTTTCACTACAATCTAATTCAGTTGATGTGTTGAAAGGTACGTTGTCTGAATGTAGGTTGTTTCTATCGAAAGAAGAGGACATGGTGATGTGGTGTGGCGCTAAATCTGGTCTATTCGGTCAAAAGGGGTTTTAAATTGTTGAGGGCACAAGATGGGGATGATGCGTGGTCGGGGGCACTATGTTGGAAAATGGGTGTCTTGCCCAAGGCTAGGGCATTTCTTTGGACAACATTGCATGAGATCATTGTGACTAGTGACCAATTGGTTAAGCTTGGGCACGTAGGTCTAACAATAAGCATAATGTGCCATAATTCAAGTGAGACCTCAAACCATCTCCTACTGACTTGCCCATCGCAGTGGAATGTTGGAATTGGTTAATGAAAGCACTACATTGGGAAATTCCTAGACAACACACTCTCAAGGATTTCTTGAGTAGTTGGTCATGTAAAATGGGGAAGAGCGTCTCGGACGGGGTGTCATTGGTGGCACCATCCATACTCACATGTAAAGTTTGGAAAGAAAGGAATCGCAGGTCTTCACAAATAAGGAAAAATAGTGGATGAGGTAATCAAACTCGTTAGAGCTGGTTTGGTGGAGGTACTTTACATAAATGGAATGGTAGCAAAAGAACGTGTGTTCACAGAATGGGTTAATCGACTGCAAAAAAGTTGGGTAGGACTCAAGCCACCACAGACATTAAGAGTGTGTAAATAAATCCGAAGGAAAGAAGTATGTTGGTGGTCAGGAGACACAAGGTGAATTTTGATGGTTCGTCTAAGGGGAACCCTGGGCTTTTGGGGGCTGGGTGTGTTGTGAGGGATGGTGTAGGAACAATAAAGTGGACCTTATCTTTCAAACTCGGGAGAACAACAAACAATGAGGTGAAGTTCGAAGCACTATGGAGAGGTCTGAACATGTTCATGGAAAAGGGTATCAGGGACGTAGCAATTGAGGTGGATTCAATGATCGTGGTGAATTCAATCTTGAATAAGGGGTCCCCGAATTGGAAATTTGAACAATGGGTGAAAAGAATCTGGGATCTGCTGCATAAACTGGAAAACTTCATGTTAAAACATATATACAGGAAAGCAAACAAGGTGGCGAACAAATTAGCAAAATACAAAGTAGAACAAAGAGAGCAGGAGATATTATATGATGACGAGACAATATCGGAAGAGATTTCGTTGCTTGCCACCAAAGACTGGATTATGTCACAAGGGGACGGTTGACTGTGATGACATGGATGAGTGAGGGAAACGTCTATGCAGCAGACTAAAACGTATTTCTTACCAAGGGGGACACTTAGTTTTTTTTTCAACTTTTTTTCAACTTCCTTATTATGTTTTACGTTTTAGTCTGCTATTTAGCCAATACCGATGAGTGACAGTCGAGGAATTTTTGGAGGTGTAGAAGGCATGGACGTTGTTCAAAGATGGAGTCCACAAGAAGAAATTCATAAGTGTTTTCATGAAATTTCTAGAGGAGAAACTTAGGTTAGTAAATCAAGATGTGTTGGTTGCGTTGGTAGATATTGTTGATGGTGTTGGGTATCTCTACCTGTGATACCCTAGACCAATATTATATGTAACGTTTTTTCAAAGTTTAATAGAGGGAGCTACCCCTATATATATATATGAAACTATTAAAAATCATATATATTAATACCGCTATAGTTTGAAACTTTGATCAATTAAAAAAATAGATTAATATACATAAAAGATGGAATTTCTTCCATTATTAATACAATCCATTATTCCCCTTTATTCATCGCTCTATAAAACCCTAAGGACCCATTTGGTAGCAGGAATTGGACCAGAATTGGCATTATCTAATTCTGGATAATGCCAAATTCCATGTTTGGGTCCTTGGAAAAAAATAGAATTGGAATTCCGAAATTCTCATTTTGCGCCAAAAATGGGAATATCATCTTCCACCTAAATAGGTGGAATTGGAATTTCGAATTCCAATTCCAATTTTTACAAAAGCAAATTTAATATTGCGTGGGATCCGTGACTATAAAGATGTATATTATATTGCTATAAGGATGTATATATATACATGTGTGTATATACACACGTATGTATATATACATGTGTGTATATATACATACATGTATGTGTGTATATGTATGTATGTATATATATACACATGTATGGTGTGTGTATGTGTATATGTCTATATATATACACATGTATGGTGTGTGTATATGTGTGTATATACACACATGTGTATATATACACAAATGTGTGTATGTGTGTATATGTGTATACATGGATACACACTTGTATGTGTATATACACACATGTGTGTGTGTGTGTATACACACACACATGTATATGTGTATAAACACATGTGTGTATGTGTGTATGTGTATATGTGTGTGTATGTGTGTGTATACACACGTGTGTATGTGTGTATATGTGTATACATGTGTGTATATATACATATACACATGTGTATATATACACACATGTATGTATGTATATATATATACACATATGTGCATGTGTGTATATATATACACACCATATTCAAAGAAATTAAAAACAAAGAATTAAAATTCCTTATGCATCTTCTCATTCATCTTCCAGGTGAACCAAACGAACCAAACGGGTCAGACCATATTCCGGATTTCATTTTGAGGATAAGCATCTTCCTGAATATGCAGCATCTTCGTGAATTGACCATATCCAGGATATGGTATTCCAATACCCAAACGGACCCTAAACGCCAACGTTTTTCTTCCTATTGAAATCCTCTTGGCCTACGTTTTTTCTTCCATTGAAACCCTCTTTGTCTGCATTTTTTCTTCCCATTGGAACCCTAAATGTGCCTAAGTTTTTCTTTCGTTCTTTCTTCCCGTCGCTATGAAACTGTAAATGCCTTTCACGTCGGTTAAAAATGACAAATAAACCCTTAAAAAAATACACTTTATTTTATGACTTATTTTTCATTCCACTGCCGATTTCCTGCTCAATATATCGTGCGAAACCACGATTTTTTTTGACAGAAATTGCCACATTTTTTAGAAAAAATCAGACCCAAGTTTATGCACGATAATATCGCTTTGTGTTCTGACTCACAATTTTCACAATAGATCTATGAATTTTTCAACTATGCTAAAAATCACCTAGAAAGACCAGAAGTTGCCAGTTAGAAATCCATTTTATTTAGGAAGTACATCCCCACTAGAAACCAACTTCAAAAAATCAAGGTATAACTTAAAATTCCACATTAGTTGCACATTTTAACACATTCAGCTTAACCCCTTTAGACTGCACCTTCATAAAATTTATAAATAAAATCATTTATATGGCATGCTCTTCATCTCTGTATCATTAGACATGATTATATGCTCTCTATTTGCATACCAAGGCATAATATATTTGTTTGTCTATCTCATTTTTTTGTCACATCTTCAACACATCTTGCAAGATTTTTTTTTCCATATAATTTTTAAGAGAATTCAACTCATGTAAAGACCTTCCACCTGTTCTGTGTTAAATATGTAATGTTGACAAACTTCCAACTTCATTCGTGGTTCTTGAAGCTTTTATCTCATTCGTGTTGCTTATTTTTTTTATCTCGGCGGTATCACAAAAGTTTTACCATAACGAACTATACTTTTCGTTCCAGCAAAATTTCACTTACTCCTCATTTCCCTCATGTTGTTCTTTCTTGTGTATTTTCGTACAAATGTATTACAATTTTAACCATCTATAGATAATTCTTGAACATTTACACAACCAAGATGATGCAACCATTGATATAATCTTGTCTAATAATTGCACTTTTACTTACGAAATGTCTTCAGAACAACAGAATCCAAAATCGAAAATTCTTGTGCAACTGAATCTATGACGCCTGACCTAATGGCAAAGATGAGATTCAAAAACTTAAATAAGTCAAAAAAAAAAGCCTACTTCAATTGAATGATTGGGGATCACTTTTAATCATACAAACTAGATTGTACTTCCATGCCTTACATGTTATGCTATATGATTAAGCTACTTGCAGGTAGAATTTCTAGTTTACCAGAATTTTCTTTGAAGGTCACATATACTAGCCTATTATTGTCAAGAGTCTAGTATGACTAAATATTTTGTTAATTGATATTATATATAGTTTTCTCATTTATTTTTCTAATATCTTGAGATACTCTCTTCCCCTGAATCAATTGTGGCTTTTGTCTTGAATTCCCACATCATGGTTGCTGCATAATCCATGATTAATTCCCAGATATATGATGTTAATATTTTGTGACAGAGTCAAATGGGATTCTTACAAAAAGTTGAGGGGCTTCAACATTTGCTTAAAGAGTCAAAAAGACTTAATTAATTTTCATCACTATAAATTGTTTGCCCGCCCTTAACAGAAGATGAACATATCATTAATCCCATAATGAGATAAGTCAATGACGGTAAAATGTGATATCAAACTATCCAATAGACAAACTACTTCTTGAGAAGGGAAAACATATCTTATGTTTAGAAGTTCTTTGTATCTCTCGTACCTAACAAAATTTAGTTTACAAATATTTTATCATATAGTAATATGCTTATGCCAGAGTGCATGTAGGAGGGAAACCTATCAACTAGCACTTGCATCTTTGAAGGGTGCAAAGGTTATGTCGATAGTGTTAGATATATTAAACGATGTCGTTGTATTGTTGATGTAAGATTTTTGGTCATGAAACCGTAAAGTACATTTTAGGAGACTTAAAGAACAAACAATATAAGCTATGCATAAAGGACATAGGACAACCCAACCATGTTGATTAGGTCTATCAATGAGCCACAAAGAATAGGGATGTTTCTAAGAAATACTATCTTGCTGGAAACATTCAACCTTTATTCGCTTGCTGGAAGGGTTTGTTGAGGGTAGGAATGATGTCTAGCAGAAAACACAGTTCCATATGGTATTTGCATTATGTACTGACATTTTTGCTTCTAGCCTTTTGTCAATATTCTCTTACCAGATATTCACAGAAGTTTTGCTAATAATGATACATGAAACCTAGCCAATGTATTGATTTCATTTTAAGCTTTGGGAATTTTGATAATATTATATTTAAATCTTAAAAACTATAAGAGAAACACTTAAGAAGGTAAGGAGAGATTTTAAAGGAAAAAGAGTATATTAGACTCATTAATCACAAATACAATGAGCATCTTATTTATATTATTTATAATTTATGGCATCTACATTTATAACTTAGCAACTCTGGTGTTAGTCAGTCAGTTTGGCCATATGATGTAATAGCTGCTCAAAACCCCTTGCATCAAGGTAGTATCCAAGATTCCCAACATAGAATGGCCCATCATGAAGCTCCAAGCTTGCCTCATAATTATTACCCCCAAAATGTTCAAAGACATCTGGAATGAAATAATGTAAATTGATCTCAAAGTTCATCCTCCTCCGTTGATGTTTATGAATATCCAACCTTGTTCTCCTTGACCGTACTTGTGATCGGTGATCAGATCGTTCACTGCTTTCTTCAGCACTCGAAGCTCCTCTTGTTTCTCTCATTCCTTCTCTACCTTCAACTTCAAACTCATCTTCACCTCATGCTTCCCAACACAACATATATCACTAACCAAAAAGTTTAGTATAGGTATGCTCGTAGTGTCAAAAAGATAGCTACTTAACAAGGGATATACAAAAATGTATTCTCATTATGATTGGTATGCTTCATCTATTTAAGCATTATTAATAAAATAGAAAAAAAAAAGGACCTGGAAAATTCATTTCTATATGCTAGATACTTAAAATCTAAGAAAAATAGAAACATAAATCCTTGCTTTTAAAAGAAAAATGTGGCCAGAAATTAGAAGATCTATGTTTCATTAGAGTATGAAGATGTCTCCTAACTAACATTAGAAAATATTTACTTCACTAAGGGTTTTTCAACAATAGAGATCATTTTAAAAGGACATACAAAATATGATGGCAAAAAATCTCGTATTCTACACAATAATTATCTCCCAATTTTGAATTCACAAGATTCAAAAGCTTACCTTCACTATGCAATTCAAATGTGTGCATTGCATAAATTTCATGTCCAAAATTTTTCATGTGCAACTTGTCACAAACCACTTCATAGAGATGTACAACAAACAAAAATTATCTTATTAAAAATATCTTCACACTTTACAAATTAGAATTAGAAGAAAACAATACCCATAAGATATATAATGTACTCATGGGTAGTGTAGGATCCATGTTGGACTTGTCACTCACAACTTCTAATGGAACTATCATGAAGCTAAAAATGTGAGATGACCTCGCATAGTGTAATCAGGAGCTACATAACAACTATAAAAATTTAGTGACCAAAATGGTGCTACTTAATTTTACTCAAATCAAATGAAACTATTTTGGTGTTCTCAAAACTTAACAAACCATAATTTTGATTTATATAAAAATGTGCATAATGTAAATACATAGAGAAATGATCATTTTTCATTGAAGAACTAACTAGTTGTGAACGAAATTTTTTGTATTAACTATGATAAAGCTACATTGTCTTTTTTATAGAGAAAATATTAGCATTACAGACGTTATATAAATAAAATTATTCAATGCTTTTAAAATAAAATGAAATAATAAATGTATTTTTAATATCCAGATTAATATATAATCATACAAACAATTTAAAATATATATATCTATGACTTCAAGTTTCAGATGTCCCATAAAAAATAATCCAAAGAAAAACCATAGAAAAAAGTAAACTCTTAAATCATCATTACTAGCACAAACCTCAATAGTGAAATAAACAACACAAAACTGTCATTACTGGCACATATATTAGTTTCTCCCCTCGTTTTGTGTTGACAGCTGAGTTGTCCACCCAAAAAATAATGCAACTAAATTTTCTGTTAGTAGAAAATTTTGGAAAAACATTATTTAAAATAATAGCTGAAAGAAAATGGACTCATTCCTCAACAATCATCTTCCATTGAACTGTTTGAATCTTTTCATTCTAGCTCTTTCTCTGCTTATCCTCCAGCGCAGCTGCCATTTATTAGTTACCGATGGAGACACCCTCTCTTTGGGGGCTTCTTTGAGGAAAAAGAAGACCATGTTAGACCCAGGAATGAAATAACATAAAAGATTATCCAAATATTATTGTATATTCTTCATAAAGATTGATTACATAAATAAGGCAGTCATATAGCAGTTCAACTGCTATAGAAAAACTACCAAAACTAAAATATAGAAACCAACTGATAAACGCTAATGATTAATACATTAACATCTTCCCCTTAATCTGAAGGGGTTATCATGGAATCATTAAGTATTTTGAACTCCTCAAACTTAGATTTCAGCCAAGCACTTTGATGGAAACATTTGCTGGTTGATCTTAATCAACTTTTGAAAGCCTGTTACTATGACGACATGATTTGAAATCCGTTTGAACTTACCTTTTCATTTTGACAGGGTTCAAACTTTTTTATTTTATTTTATTTGACTTGAGCCCATTTCTTTGGTGGCTCTCAAATTTTGATAATGAGCCTATTGCTTTGATAGGTCTCAAATTGGGACTTAGATTGTCCATTCTGAATTAGCACACTTTGGGTGCATAATCACTGAAAAATAGCACACATTGGGTGCAATGAAGTTATTTTGTCCCTGTTACAATTTGGTAATAGCACACATTAGGTGCATTTGATAATAGCACACATTAGGTGCAATGGACTTGTTTTGTCCATTTTGTTTGAGAATAGTATACATTGAATTGTTGTAATTACCACTCACTTGAACTTGAGTCTGACATATACATAATATTCCTCCCCTCTACCTTGGCGAGTTCATCATTTCGATATGCAATCCAATTGATTTCCAGACTCCCATGGACAGGCAATGGCTTTCCTTGTCAAACCCATGATTTTATTTGATGATTTTATCARCAAGCTTTCTTGAGTGCTCCAACTGTCTTTTTGCAATCCTTCAGCATGGACTTTCTCCAATACTAATGGCCTCTTAAATTTTTCTATATATATTTTTCTCATTGCTCTAATATTTTGACAAACAACTATGATTTCAAAATAGCTTTCACGATTTACCATTGTTTTACCATTCTCCATCCACCTGTGTCATCCTTGATACATTTTAATGCACTAGACAATGCAATGCTTGAACAATCATTTCTTGATCTCCAGATTTTAAAACACAATCACACAATTTTGCCATCATAGCCCATGTCTTGCTCTACAAAAATTTTACAATTGAAAGAGAAGACTACATTTGTAACTGTCTGCAGCTATCTCCCATTATCTTTCTCTAAATTTTTATATGAAATCCATACTTCCTTTAAAGATACTCAAGTCGTGTATAACAATACTCAGAACTGAATGCCTTTGGCAGTGCAGGGCAATAGGTAATTGCAACAGTTATATTTTATTCTCTATGCTTTTCGTTCAACTTTCAAAGACACCTACAATGGCTACTTCACAGGCATTGAAATGCCTTTTGCCAGGCCTTACTCCTACAAATTCCTATTAGCTATCCTTCTAGTTTTGTCACCACTAGAATGAATATACAATTATTTTTTAACAATCACTGCACAGTTCCAACGCTAGACAACAATTTTTGTTTTCATCAATCATATATATTCGTATGGATAGATATACATTGCAATGATCTCCTCGGTGGTTGGGCTATCACATAGTATCATCATAAAAAATCTACGGGGACAAATGGATTTTTACCTTGAAAATGCCTTTGTCCACAACTGTTGGAACCGACGGGTATTCCATTACCAAACTTCAGCATTTATCCAATCATTTGATTCACCCAGCAGATACACAACTTCAAGTATTCCAAGCATCTTATTTCCTTCTCTAAACAAGTTAATGCAACTTTCAGCCCTTGAAAGGTTGATATTGTGTCTTCATTGCGAACAATGTATTGTCCTTCATAACCAACTCTTTACTCACACGGCTTCAGCAACATTACTGCCTTGTGGATATTCATGAGAACATGCACAAGAAATTACAGGCTCTGATACCACTGTTAGACCCAGTAATGAAATAACATAAAAGATGATCCAAATATTATTGTATATTCTTCATAAAGATTGATTACATAAATAAGGCAGTCATATAGCAGGAACTGCTATAGAAAAACTACCAAAACTGAAATATAGAAACCAACTGATAAACGCTAATGACCATCATTTCAAAGAATGGCACTTTTGAATTGGGATTTTTAATCCCAATAGAACTAACAACTAGTATGCCCAAATCTCTGAGAAGACCATTATTTGGGTGGCTAACAGAGAAACTCTCATCACAAACATGTCCGGCGTTTTCACGCTCTCTCCTTCTGGTTATCTCATTCTTTATGATTCGCAAGGCAATGTCATTTGGTCGAGCAATGATACTCAGCAAGCAAAGGCATCCACGGCTTCCATACCGGATACTGGAAATTTTGTTCTTTTAGGAGCCCAAAACAGTTCTCAGACTGTGTGGGAGAGCTTTGAAAATCCCACAGATCACTTTATGCCTACCATGAAGCTTTGAAAGGGCATGAAATTGTACTCTTGGAAGAATGTGGTGTACCCAGCTCCTGGGCCTTTCTCTATCTAATTGAATCCATCTCCATGAAAGACAGGCCTTATGCTGCAGTATAAAAATTCGTGCGGGGGACTGGACTGGTAGATATTTTTCCACCATGACACAGGCAATATCTGATACCTCATTTCTGCAGAAATTCCTCGAGCTTTCTCCGACAAAAAATGTACTATGCATATGATATCTTACGCCCAAAGTTCGTTCCACGACGATGGGGAGGGAAATTATTAGCTGGAACGTCCAGCTAACATTCTACTTCTTGGTTAATAATAATACTTGGAGCCTGGTTTATAATTCACCCAGTTCAAATTTCGACGTGTATGGTGTATGCGGGGCTTATGGAGTTTGTTTCAACAAAACCAACATTCAGTAATGCAGTTGTGTGTTAGACTTCTACCCTAAAAATGCTACTGCTTGGTGTTTTGAGGAGTGGTGGTCAAGCGGTTGTGTCTGGCGTACTCCATTAAACTGCTCCACGGATGGTTTACTCACTAATATTTCCTTGTCAGATGCCACTCACCACCTTAACCCTAATGTGTCAGTAGTTCTTCATTTAGTTTGTCAAAATTCAACCACGTTAACCCTAATGTCGGAAAACAACACTGCCCCGAGATATTTTCATACGCATGGAATCTTGCATGGCACCTTTTGTTCAGATATATAGAGATTCACCAACGTTTACTAGTATCCTCCTTGCATGTTTTACAACAAAAAGTGGATGTCATCTTACTTGGCAAAATACCTTAAAGAAATGACATCTTACTGCCTGCAATGATCTATGGCTGGTCTGACTTGGGCCAACAAGATTGTATTAACAGGAGTAATTCCATCCCACGTCAACAACCACGGGATTCTCTGGCAATATTTTTTCATGGCATAAGACAATGTCAGATTATCTTAACAATTTGGTAGGAAGTCCCTCAAAAATAAGCCTATCGGCTTAAATATGGGATATATAAAATACCTCTCACAGCTAAAAGATTTAGCCCAAGCACATTTTGGATTGATAGTTCTACACACTGTAAAATTCAAAATTGTTATTGAATATTCGACTTGGTTCACCAATTTTCCTTAGAAGAAGCTATTGAGGTGGTATAAAAATCGAACGGATGCTCGACTACGTAAGAACTACTAGATTTTCTCTGGGAAGCACCAGGTCATAACCTAATGCTTTAGCCACAAGTATAGACACTATATTTCAAACTTGCATGTACCTATTCATAAGTTTACAAAATTAGAAATTCAATTGTGTAGTTTAAGGGGCTTTCTAATAACAATATCACAATTTGACTTGGTGCGGAAAATATCTCCTATTTATCAATTGATGAGCTTAAGGGACTTTCTAATGAATGGTTCATAAGGCACAACACTTTTGAAGGTTTTGCAAATGGGGTTGCAAGGAGAGTGGTTTAACCATGGAGGAAACTTCATAGTTAAGCACACTCGAGCTGGAGTAACATTGGGATGGGTGACCTCTCAAGAAGTTTCGGTGTTTCACCTCTGTGAGCATCACCTAGATGCAATCAGTGCTAAGTGTTCCATTCATTCTCATGAGATATGAGTTCGTGTGAACTACTACTCATGAAACATCGGTCAATGAGTTTGACTCAAAAAACTACACAATTGAATCCTGATAGCAATATCACAATCTAACTTGTTGTGGAAAATATCTCTTACTTATCAATTGATGAGCTTAAGGGGCTTTCTAATGAATGGTTCATAAGGCACAACACTTACTGAAGGTTTTGAAAATGGGGTTGCAAGAAGATTGGGTTTAACCATGGAGGAAACTCCATAGTTAAGCGCGATCGAGATGGAGTAGTACTGACATGGATGACCTCCCATGAAGTCTCAATACTTCACCTCTGAGAGCATCACCTAGATGCAATGAGTGCTAAGTGTTCCATTCATTCTCATAAGAGATGGGTTCGTGTGAACCACTACTAATGAAACATGGGTCAATGAGTTTGACTCAAATAACTACATAGTTGAATCCTCATAGCAATATCATAATTTGACTTGTGGAAAATATCTCCTACTTATCAATTGATGAGCTTAAGGGGCTTTCTAATGAATGGTTCATAAGGCACAACGCTTGTTGAAGGTTTTGCAAATGGGGTTGCAAGAAAAGTGGGTTTAACCATGTGAAGGAAACTTTGTTGGTGCAGGAGCACCTAGGTAAGGCTAGATGGTAACCTAGGGCTCCTAGTTATATTTTGGCTTGTAGTACGTGGTCTTAGCCGATCCACTAGTGAAATAATAGGACTAGATAGGTCCTAGGGTGTGTTGATTTAGTTAGAAGACCAAACTAGAGCATTTGATGTTTAGGAAGCAATGGTTTGTCCAATTTAGGTAAGTGTTCCAAGTGTGGTGGAACCATATATTTTATGCTTATTAGAGTCTAGGAGAGCTATTTTGAGGTATAATAAGCATAATAGTGCATTTGGATAAGTTTCATAGTGTGTTGACTAAGTTTGAGTGCAAGAATCAAAAAGTTGTAAAAGTTGTCAATGTTGTCATTGACAACATTTCTTGCAATTATGCATCTTCGCGCATTTGGTTGTATAACTGTCAGAAACATTTGGATTTGTGTCATGGTCAACTATATAAGGCCTTCCCCGACCTATGTGTGGGGTTGGAAGAAGTTTGGAAGTAAGGGTACGGACTGAGTAATTGAAAGATTGGTTACAATTGAGCATTTTGTACACATTTTAGGTTTTAATCGATTGAACTCTGCACTGTGACTTGTGCATGAGGAATCTTATGTAATTACTTGATTCTACATGTGATTAGTTAGTGTGTTTGTTCTCATTTCATTGCTTTTGTAAATACTTTTGTTTTGTGCATTGTCGTTGATTTGAATCAGATAGTTTTTGTAAATGGGGTCATAGCTCTTCATTCCATCGTCGCACTTGTACAGGCTCTTGGGATGGATGAGGTGACTCCTTGTACTATATGTGTGGAGAAGGTTGGGCCCTAGAAATCTTGTGTGCTATTTTTTCAGTGATGCCCTAGGCGAGCCAGAGTTGCATGGCTAGGGATCACAGTGAATTGCAGAGGCAATATGAGTGATTGAAAGCATCGGTTGCTTCAATCAGAGGATGTGGAGAGGAGGAAATGTGTATGGAGAAGCCCCAAATCCAATGGGAAGTTCTGGCGATGAGTTCTTCATGGTGAAAACTAGAACCCTGATGGGTATGCTTAGTGTATGGTGAAACCCTTAATTATAGGCTTGAAAATAGTAACCCTTTGTACAGACAATTTGGGAAGGCAAGACCTAGAAAATCCTTTAGGTCTTCAAAAACGGTGTCAGAATCTGTAGTTAGTTTTCTACCTTGTTAAGGAGATTTGTAAGTTATGTGCAAAAAGGTGCCTAATTAGGCCTAATGCTTGTAGCCCTGTTTTAGTGAGTTTGGAGCAAGTTCTTGAACTCGTTTAGGGTTTCATTGAAATCTATGTTGATAGGAATTATGTTGGATGCAATTGCCTTGTTTTGGCCCTTCCTCTCCATTAGTGAACAGTGATAGCCTTATTGGATCACTTGGTGTGAAAATACAAGAAAACAGTCATGGAGCATATAGATGGTTGAGTTGATTTCTTAGATGGTGTTGACAAGTTGAATAGGTGAAGGATTTGAGAGGAGAATCCTTGGGAAATTAGGGTTAGCTAAGAACCCTAATAGGCTAGAGAAGAGGCCTATAGAAAACCCTAGGATAAGATAGGGTTGTGAGCAAGACTCGCCATTACATCAAATTGGTATCAGAGCAAGTTAAAGTTTTGGGAGTTGGTGTATGTCTCTATATACTGGTGAATCAGTAGGGGAGATCAGTATGGTGACTAATGCAGAGTTAGCTAAGGAGATGGGTGAGAAAAAGGAGAAGAACAAACTCCTTCACTAGTACATTTGACCCCAATTTTTGACCAATATTGGTCGAAATTTCGACTCAAGTTGGTCGAAATTTGGACCAACAAATTGGTCAAAATTTTTGGTGTCGAAATTTCGACCATCTTCCTGTGGGTCGAAATTTCGATGAATAGTTGGTCGAAAGTTCCACGAGCTATTGGTCGGACATTGTGCATGTTGTTTGTGCTATTTGTGCTGGGGTTTCGTTGAAATTTCAACCAATCATTGGTGGAAATTTTCGACCAATCATTGGTGGAAATTTTGACCAATTATTGGTCGAAAATTTTTTTAGGTGTTCTATAAAGAAGTTCGCATGCCTTGCCTATAATTTGACATTTTGCATACATCCTGCACTTTCTCATCCTGATGATGGATTACAGAGTGATCTAAAATGATGATGCTAAAAAACACACACAATCAAATCCAAAACGAACTTGCATTACAATCCATTTGTAATGCAAGTT
>MU228082.1:6354801-6398540 GCA_018584345.1 Thuja plicata | reverse complement strand
TTGTTATCATTTAGATTAATTTTCTTTCATGCATTGTTATCATATAGAGTAGATCTCATTTTCATGCATTCAAATCTCTCGTTTCATGGTGTACTTGCATAGGCACTAACTAGGTCAATCTGAGGGCTTCCATTTCATATCTTTACAATCCATGACTAGAGAGCTATGGATCGATATTTGAGGCCTCATTCTTGAGCAACCTTGGATGTAATGATTCATAGAAGTGTGTCAACATTTATGCACACACTCAGTAGTGGATGCCTGACATCTTTTTTCGTAATGTACGCATGAATGGGATTTTGAACCATTCGCACTCGCCTAGCTATCTACCCCATCACATATATCGTTACAACTGATGCATATATGCTCAATGGGTTGGGATGACCCTGGAAATGTATTTGATGATAATGGATCTCACACGGGATGAGATGATCCTAATGGTGCATATGATGGCGATGGAGCTAGCACAGGATGGGATGATCCTAATGGTGCATCTGATGAAGATGGAGGTGGCATTGATCCATCCTCACCAACTAACTGAGTTCCATGCTAGATAATGACATCAGTCAATGATGCAGCTACATGAAGAGTTTGTATATCCATAGACTCCTTCACTACTACTAGGACCAAAACATGAATGAGGGGTTTTATCACAGTACACCTCCTATCTTATGGTCAGGTAATCCTATGTGCCCCAAGTCTATCCTGCGCAGAGCCTCTCCCTCTACCCTGGAACTCACGAAAGTCAAAGTAATTCGGCTTCTCGCCAATGATAAACTCACAGTATAGCTTCCTCAAAAAATAAAAAGGAACCTCATTATTATTACAAGGTGGTTGGTCAAATACCATGTACCACCTATCCCAAAAAGCTGATTTCATCTCCCTATGAACACACCAATGTATTGGAAATCATTTTGTATTAACTTCTAGGGAATTGCTAGTATTAGGATCGGTGAAAAGGGCACATATGTCACATTTTTCTATGCCTTTTCTTTTCACATCTTTATAGGATAAACCATCAGTATAAAATGTACGACACCTATCCCTCCATGAACCCCATTTTGTCACCTCTTGAGACACCTCATTTGCACTATTGGACATTTTTTCTAGTGTAGTGGCAAGGGTAGAGTGATGCTAAATACCGGAAGCCTTCAACCTATTGACCAATATATTAATTTGTGTACTATTTTGGTTAAGGCATTGCACAAGGTCTTCTTGTGATGCATCTACATAACCTAATGACACATGTGGAGGGTGTACGGGTGGCGATGGTTGTGGAGGAGGAGAATTTTGAGGAGGGTTTATGGGTGGAGATTGTGGTTGAGGGTTTATGGGTGGTGAGGGTTGTTGAGGGTTTATAGGTGGCGATGATGGTGCTTCTATGGGGGGTGGTTTTTTATTTCATTATTGTCTTTTTGGGTTGTTTGATGAATCTGGAATGAAATTGATAAAAGAAAACAAAAAATCAATAAAATAACCTAATTTGATTACAATTGCAAAAAAACAACAAAAACAAACAAACTTACCTTTGTTACGGGGCGCCATTGGTTGAGAATCTTGATCGGATCGTGTTTTTTTCAAAGCACGATCGGGTTTTGCTACTGTTTACCCTCCTCCACACTTCTCCACGGTTTAGGCATTAAAAATGGCCTAAGCCACGGGCAGTTCTATTTTTGATATATTTCTCATAACCTGATCGGGTTATGAGAAATATCTCATAACCTGATCGGGTTATTAGAAATATCTCATAACCTGATCGGGTTATTAGAAACTCAATGAGTCTCATAACCTGATTGAATTATGATAAATTCCTCATAACCCAATCGGGTTTTGAGGCGCACAAAATTGTTTATAATATATTCTAGGCTTGATTTACCAAGCCTAGAACGATTTCAAATTTTCAATAACCCGATCGGGTTATTGAAAATTTGAAATTTTTTTAAAGGTGTGTCCACTTTTTTGGTCCACAAAATGGTTCACACACCCATATATAATCCTACCGGTAAAGTTTCTTGGCAAGATCACGTTTGGTTATAATAGACAATTGGATCAACGGTTCTCTAGTTATGGCTTCCGAAAGTTGTGTCATCAAGACTCAAGTTTTGATACAGAAGGAAGAGAGAAAAATCACTTAAGGTGGGAAATTGAACCGTTGGACGCCAAAATAGGAAAATTTCACTTTCTAGAATATTCTAAGGTGGTTAATTGTGCTACTTATATAAGGATGAAGGGGGGTTTTAGGGCTTAATTTCATAAGATAGATTGTGGCTCTGTCTTGCAAATTATTGTAATGAAAATGCCCATGTGGGTGTAGCAGATTACTTTTCTGAATATCGTAATGTCATTTCATTGAAGATAATAGAAAGCAACTATTTTTGTTCTTTCCATTGTTTTTTCCTTGCAATTTTATGTTTGTTTCCCTATTGTATTATGTGTGTTTGGTTGAATAAGGGGAGTACCCTTCATCAATTTTTTATGAAACCAAAAGAAAAAAAAAAGTGCATAATTTTATGTCGAGAGGATTGAATCTTTGGACAGTCAATCGCTTCAAGTGATTAAATTGCTTCAAGCCTAGCATTCTCCCACTATGAAACATGTCTCAAGAGAGTTGTGACCTGCGATTGTCCTTAGCAAATGCTTTGTGGCCAATATTTCCATAATTGGATGGGGGGTGCCAAATTTCTTTTATCTTAGCAACACTTGAAGCTTGTTAAATCTACAACCACAATTATAACAATTTGTTGTGGTGTTTTGCAACTCTGATCCTCTACAAGAGTCTCTTCCTCTAGCTATATTAATGAAGTAGTCTCTACGTTAATCTCCTGTGATGTAATTGACTATTGAAATGAAATTATTAGTAATGTCTTCACTACCAATCTTCACCACTTCCTGTTTCGCTACTGTGTGACTCTTCAAATTCATTTGTAACTATTGAGCATACTAAACATTTCTTTTTATGTACACAAAATTTGTGGTGTGGTTGTAGAAGATGCCTTAGGGTGGATATAATTAAAATTAGGCACCTCGAGAAGGATATATCTTGGCATATTTTATATATATTATAATATCTATATAATCTAGTTCTAACAGTAGTATCAAAACATGTTAAAAAAAAATATTTTTTTTTGCAAAATAATAATTGTTTGTATTCCTGTTGAAAATAATAGTAGTTATTTTAGATTGAGTTAATATATGTGGAAAGGGAAAGTATTGATAAAGGGTATGAACATAACATATAGATCTATTGAGAGGATTTAAGAAGTATCAAGAAAATGTAGTTGGTGTCTGTAAAACAAGACTTTGCAATCTTTATCAACATTTATCCCAACTTGTGCTATAATGAGAGATTTTAACAAATATTTATATGCAAAATATGAAAGATTAGACATGTATGTGAACCATTTGAGGGTAGAAGTATCGATGACAATTGAATTTGAAAAACAAAACAAATGTAGCCTTATTGACTAAGGAAACAAGAGGTTAAAATGCAAATGCTGAAAACAAATTCCAGTGACAAAAAAATCATAAATGTGTGTGGAATTATAAATGATAAATGATTAAACAAGGCAAAAATAAATGAATAGATACAACATTAATATATTTATACAATGATCAACCTTCCTTTACAATCATAGAGACAACACCAGACCAAGGTGTTGGTAATCACTGACAATCACAAGTCAGCATGGGCTCTTCCAAAGCCCTGCCTGATTTCCTTTTATGTCTGCAATTTTCTCGGCTCCAAAGCACACCTATTTCTCTGTCCCTCTCTACCTAATGATGATTTTTTAATTTTTTATTCTGCACACACCACCAAGCTCCCTCCAATCTCCAATCCACCCTTGTACTCCTTGCACCATTCTTTCCTTTCCCAATCTTCTCCAACAATGAATATCACTTCATCTTCTGTCAATGGTGAAGACTTTCTTTTAAAATTTCTTGGCCTCCCTTTAGAACTATGTCCCACCTCCTTGTCTCTTAGTTCAAGACTCATTTTATTTCCATTCTAAATCATCACACTACTTGACCAACCAATGATTCTAACTACTCAAACTAGTTCTTGGTGAAAAGAAGTTGAATGAGGGTGAGAGAGCCTAGATTCTCCTTTGTCAAAAATAGTCACAGCGATTCCCTAAATGAGGCAGCATGTCTGGAAGAGAAAAAAAAAATATTTGACCCCAAATAATGCATAAAGCCAAAATTGAAAACAAAAAATTCAAAGCCTAAATAAGAAACCAAAATTGGGTTGATGTTCTTGCATCAGACTCGTCGGGTAGGAAAACTTTGTGAGTGTAGCTCATAAATGGAATTGAGTAGTGTAGTGTAATAATGTGTAAGCACTTACATTTCTAGTCCTTAGTTAGGCCTCATTTTAGTGTCCAAGGCTTGCATATTGCTCATTATGCTTGATCACGCCTCAATTTTGCACATATATTTTGAATCCTCATATCACAATTGAGCCCTAATTAAAATTTGAGCATTTTTGCCTCGTAAAGTGTGACCTGAGACATACAAGGTGAAAATAATTTCCCCTACATTGGGAGCTAACCCTTACAAACTAACTTGGGCCCAAATTTGAATTCAAGGTTGGCATTTTAGTTTTGAGCGAGATTTCAAATCCTTGTCAGCCTCCTTCAACTTTTGAGCCCTGAAATGGCTATGAGAAGTATAAATAGGAAGCTAACTCCATCATTTTGAGGGAGAATCAATCAATTGAGAATGAAGAGGCGAGAAATCAAGCAATCAAGCATTCAAACATCCAATGAGAAATCAAGTTCATTCAAGAATCAAGCATGGAGGATATGGAGTAATGTATAGATCCTAGCATGTGTGAAGGCATTTATGTTCTTCCTATTCTAGATCCAAGGTCAAGACTACATCAAGAAAAAATTCAAGCATCTTTATGAGCAATTTGACACTTTGAAGGTATAACATATTATTAAGCCTCTTCTATTGACAACACACCTTTTCTTTTATGCATATTCAATTCAATTTTAAGGTTAATTCCTAAACAAGGGTTTGATTGAGGCAAAACCCTTTATCCCAACATTTTCCCCATTTTTTGTGTGTGGGTGATAAGTGACAGAGTTTCGGATCCAAATTCAAGAATGCATAATAGTCTACTTTAGATCTTGGCTTCCCCATAAAATTTTGGAAGATAAAGGGAAACTCCCACCAATAGGGGCAAGTCCAATCATCCCCAATTGTATAGGTCTCCTCTGACAGACAGATTGGGTTGAAACTTTTTTTTCTCATTAGTGGCTTTGTCTACTTCTTAGATCTAGTTCTGGAATTTGTGTATTAGTTTGCCTGTTGTTTGTATACATAGATCATCTCCATTTCATCTAATTTCATCATATTTACATCATTTCTCCATTCTAAATTGCATCAATTGATCTACTCTTATTGAAGGGAGAAACTCCTAAAATCATTCAGTTTTAAGTTCCCCTAAGCCTAGTGGATATTTCCCCTTCCTAATTTAATGAGTGAAAGATGGTATTTGGGATCTAATGTTTACTAGCTTGTTTGGTCATCCTAGTGAACACTCATTCGAACCCCCTTCCCTATTTAACCATCTACTCATTTTTTGTCATCACTAGTAGGACTACCCTTTCAAGTTATAAATGACTTGCACCATACTCCTATGTTATGAATAGGGATTTTTATTTCTTTCTTTCAGTTATTCCAATATATTTTAGGTACACAAGTTGTCCTCCTCTACCAAGTGTTCACACTCAACTTTCATTCTATGTAGTTGCAATCACTATGAATTGTTTTCATCCCATCACAAAAAAATCACCTCCAACAAATTTCCCCTGCAACATCCTCTTCAACTTCTACCATAGTAAACTCTTCAAACTCTTTACAAAAATATGCATGAAAACTAAAGCTTTCCATGTATCCATTATCTTCGTGCTCTACATCCCCCCTTACTTTCATCGTTATTTCAAACGAAATAAAATCATCTCTCTCAAGTTTTACCTCATTTTTGTTTTCTACTCCAACCTTCGCTATTTCATTTTTTGCTACACCATTTATCTCCTCAAGTTCCTTTGTTGTGCAATTTCCTTCTAACAATTTGTCAATGCTCTTAATCTCTTCTTTCAACTAAACTTTCTTATCCTCTTCGCCCACTTTATTGTCAAATCAGGGGCTTCCTAATTTGATAATCTCAACTTTTCCATTTGACACAATCCCTTCAACTTCTTCAATCTAGTTCTCTTCTACTTTGTTTTCAACCACCACTACAATGACCTTCTCGTCTTCATTATTTGCTTTCATGACTTCCAAGAGACATGTCCTTGCCAAAAATTTATTATCTTCTACTTCTTTTCCATTTCTTGTAATCACAACCTTATTAGGAAAATAATTCTTTTAAAAAATACCATTCTATTTTCAACCTTTAATAATTCTCAATGAAACTTCTTGTTCTCAACATCTTCTCAATATGCTTCCCAAAATGGGATCATTACGTGTTTCCTCATGACCCACCTTATTTTTCCCTTCAAATTCATCTTCTTCCTTAGATACTCTCACATTGCTCTTCAAACAAACTCTCTCTCACAATCTCATACAATATTTTGTGCCTCCTCTACCCTATGAAATCATAGGTCTCCTCTCACCTGCAAAAAATTCCTCACTAGGATTTAAGCCCTCTATAGTTTCATGTCTCCTCACACCTATAATAAAATATTATAGAATCTCTACAATTTAAATAATTTTTCTATAACACTTCTTCTAGGGTTTTCTTGAGACATCTTCATGCTTCTCCACTCCTAGATCTTGTAGCTTTGATACCCAAATGATGACAAACGACTTCCAAAACCAAAAAAAATGTAGCCTTACTAATTCACAGGCAATAGGAGGTTAGAATAAAAAAGCAAAAAACAAATTCAATGACAACAATTTCAAAAATGTGATAGGAATCTCAAATGATAACCGTTCGAACATGGAAACAGTAAATGATTAGACACTTAATATCTTTATTGAAAGATCAATATTCCTTTTCAATCTCAGAGACAACACTAGACCAAGATGTTGGTCATCAAAAGCAATCAAAAGTTATATGTGTTGGCATTAATTTTTCGTCATTGATGTCAACATATTCCTACTATTAGAGACAGATTTCCTGGTATGTTCAGTCAGATGATTTGATTGATGTGGTTACTAATTTGAATAGCTAATATTGTGATTATACAATTGTGTTTAGGGATGTATGTAATTGATTTGTTTCAAGTGCCATAGGATCGCATGATGATTTGAGAGAGTTATGATGGATATATCAGAGACACATATTTTGGTTGTTCATAATGTGACAATGTTGCATTATTTTAATCGGTGTGGATCAATTATGCAATATTCCTAGTTGCTAACCTGGTGATGAGTTCAAGACATGGATGTGTGTTGTCATCTGGAGTGGTTCATTATTTGGATGTTGGCAAGATAATTTTCTTTTATGACAGTGGTTGATGATTAGTGTTTTTGATGAACATAGTAGAGAAGTGCATGGATTCTATAATAGAGGTTTTTGTATTGATGTCGTAGAATTTCATGTTGCTTGCTGATGTTTATAGATCATCTCTTCATTTTGTTGGATCTTGTTGGATTATGTGACCGGATTTGGTAAATTTTGTGTTTCATGTTGTTATTATTATGTGTTCTTGGCAACTTGGTGATGTATCATGTTGCAAAGGATTGTGGCATGATCTACAGGTCTAGAGCATGTTTGAGGATGTTGTTATGGGTCATTTTTATGTCTTATCCAACATTCAATGGATCACATTGAGTATTGAGATGTAATAAATTAATTTTTTGTATTTTGGTCCCAGGCTGACCTAGTTGAAATAAATTGATGTAATTAATATATGTGTGTGTGTGTGTCTCTGTGTGTGTGTGTGTGTGTGTGTGTGTGTAATCATTTTTGGTAGAGATGGTGTGTGTGGAAAAGACAGAGTACAGATGTTGTGCAAAGAGGTATGAGTGGAATCTACAATTGAGGTAGATATTATACCATGCTTTAGGTGCCTAATTTACATCATGTAATTCCTTCTTCAATCTGCAAACAACATCAGGATCCTTTTCTTATCTGAAACCTATCATTTATTCAATGTTTACTTCGTCCTTTAGTTCTCTATTTAGGAATGTATACTTAATGTCTATTTGATAAAATTTGAATTTATTGAATGCTGCAAATGCAGAGAACATCCTAATAGCTTCCATCCAAGAAACTGGAGTATAAGTCTCCTCGAAATCAATTCCTTCAATCTATGAGTATCCTTTACAGATCAATCTTTCCTTGTTTCTTACAAATTTTCCATTCTCATCTAGCTTGGTACGATACAACCCATTTTTTACCTATCACATTTTTGTCTTTCGGTCTGAGAACAAGTTCCCAGGTCTAATTATTTTCTATCTGATTTAGTTCTTCCTTCATAGCATTAATCCAACTCTGATCATTAAAAGCCTCTTCTATAGACTTAGGTTCAACTTCAAAAAGTAAACACAAAAAAGCATGATCTTGTGTTTCTTTACTTCTGATAACAACTCCTATGTTCTTATCTCCAACAATCTGATTTTCTGAATGATGCTTTTGTACATACCTTGGTTTCTTAGTAGTGGATGTTGGTGTCAATCTCTCTTGAATTCCATCTTCCTCTTTCTTGTCTTATTTCCTCTACTCTTCTACATCAGATTCATACTCAATGTGCCTTTCAGGAACCTTCTGAAAGTCTTCATCAACCTTCACATTTGTGCTTTCCACAATCTTGTTCAGTTTCTTATTGTAGCACTAATACGCCTTGCTTCTAGTAGAATAGACCAAGAACATTCCTTCATAAGCTCTAATGTAAAACTTTCCAATATTATCTTATTCTTTCCATATGTAACACTTGCTACCAAAAATCTTGAAATACTTTACTGTCAATACTCTTCCATGCCATAATTCATATGAAGTCTTGCCATACTTTTTTTGGTACAAAACTCTATTGAGCGTATATACAACAATATGTATTGCTTCTTTCCAGTAGATCTCTAGTAGATTTACTTCTCTCACCATAGTTCTAGGTGCTTCCTGCATCATCTGATTCATCCTTTCCATAACACCATTCTATTGTGGTGTTCTTATTGTTGAAAACTATCCTTTAATACCATGATTTTCACAGTAAATTTCAAATGCATCATTTATAAATTCTCAACCTTTATCATATCTCAAACACTTGATGTTTCTAGCACATTCAATCTCAAATCTAGCCTTGAATATCTTGAATTTCTCAAATGCTTCAGATTTATCTCTAAGAAATGAAACCCATGTCATCCTTCAATAATCATCAATAAACAGTATAAAATACCTTTCACCTTGAAAACTTCTTGTTCTGGTCAGACCACAGAGATCTGTGTGCGCAATCTCCAACACACCCATAGAAGAATGATATTTTTCCTTGAATTATTCTCTTCTTTGTTTCCCTTTTTGACAACTCTTGCAAATGATGTTTTCCGGTTTTCACAGCCTAGGTAAATGTCTCACTACATGAGATGATATTATTCTCATCATATTATAAAAAATAATGTGACACATCCTCTGCCGTTAGAGCCAAATATCATTAGTTTGAGATAACAAGAAACATCCTTCAAATGCTCCTTATAGCTGGTACATATTATTTCATGTTCTCTTTCCTATAGAAATTATATCTCTACATCTTTTCTTGATTTCACATCCTTCATCCTTGAAAACAACATAATAACCATTCTCACACATTTGTCCAACACTCAATAGATTTTGATATAACCCTTTCACATAATAGACATTGTTAGTATTATTCTTACCATCAAATGTAATAAATCCTTTACAAACAATATGTTTTGCCTTATCATCACTGAATCTAACATCACCATCATATTTTTTAAGTGATACAAATTTACTTTTATCTCCATTCATATGATGAGAGAAACCACTATCAATTAGCTAATAATTCTTGCTCCTTCTAGAATATAAAGAAGTCTCAACATTATCATTATCTTTAGCACATATGTTAGTGATATAAATTTCATATTTCTATTCTTCTTCAACATAAAACAAACAATCCCCAGTCTATGATTCATCATCTGAGATAATAGCATCTTCATTAACATAATAAGCCTTTTTATTGAATCTTTTGAACTTTTATCTAGGAGCTTTGTCAGAACATCTAGTAGGAAAATGACCAATCTTACCACACCTAAATCATTTCAGGGGTAACATACCTTTGTATTTTCTGGTACCTTTCTTCAGTCTTCTTGCAAAGTTAGCCTCAAAATCTTCTTCAGCATCACCGTTAGGATCATCTTCTAATTTTGTAGCTTTGAATATTGTCTCTAATCTTTTCTTGTCTCTTCCAAAGTTCCTCATCTAAAATACGGTCAGAGTACCAAAAAAATTTTATTTGGTAAACTTTTTTGGATCATACACCTCTTCAATCATAGAAATTCTGTCACAGTAACTATTTGGTAATATCATCAAAATCTTGTCTGGATGAAGTCCTCATCGGTAATAGTGCCTCCTTGGTTCTTAACTTCATTCTCAACTCTTTAAAAATAGCTCTTAATGTCTTCACCATCTTCCATTCTCAGGTTCTCATTATGTCTCTTAGCTATCAACTTCTTAGATAACTTGACTATTTCATTTCCTTCAACTTTTCCCAAACTTCATAAGTTATCTTCAATTAAATAACCTTATCCAATTATGTCTTTGATAAATAACTAGTAATAACATACCTCGCATTTTCATTTTCCACATATTCTTGAATTTCATCAAGAGTAGATGGTGCGGAGGAACATACTTTGACTCTACATGCTTCCATGTATTGTAACCAACCAATACCAAGTATCCTTTCATCTGATCTTTCCATAAATTGTAATATGATCCATCGAACATAGGAATAGTCAATTTGTGTGCCATCAGATCTTCCTCAAGCGGTTAAGGTCTTCACCGAGGAACTAGGCTCTAATATCAATTGTTGAAAATGCCAAATAACTGAGGGGGGGTGAATCAGTTATTCCTACACAAATTTACAAAAATTTCTCTCTATCAGTTAACACTTAAATAGTTCCAATAATATCTTAAGATTTTTCAGTTTAGCACATTAAACATCCATAGAAAATATAAACATGAAATGCACAAGAACACCGAAACAGAGAACACCAGATTTTATGTGGAATCCCCAAGATGGGTAAAAGCATGGAGAAGCTAATTCTCATGAATTGTAAAAATACCTGTTAAGGTGACACTGAAATGTGATTTGATACAAAGGCTCACTACCATAAATTCTCACTACAAGAAGGCTCACTGCCAATTTACAAGGGCTCACTGCCGATACACAAGGGCTTAATGTTGATTCACAAGGGCTCACTGCCAAAGATATGAAAAGGAATAGAATCCATGTCTAAGATCTACAGACTTCTCTGCATGAACATGGATCTTCTTCACATGAATTTGTAGTCACTTTGCATATACTTCATATAAGCCACACATGCATTCACTTGTACGTACTACTTGTATATTCTCTCTTGTCTTGATTATGTTCATGTGTTACTTATACAACACCATGAGATCCACATGGTTGGCTTCACAATTTGAAATAGGTCACACCAAAACATTCCCATAGTGAGAAGGAATGAAATGAGGACCACCTTGACCAATAAAACATGACACGCTACACAACACATTCTCCAGGGTATACGTTACAAAACCAAAGTTGGGACCGAAACACATCCACCAAGGATTGTGCAAAAAATCTACCACAATGTAGATAACAGGGACCAAAAACAATCGGCGAACACACCAAGCACACCAATTGATATGCCAAATACTCTAACCGATATGCCAATCTATCAATATACAACAACCGATACAATACCATGCCAAAACTGATACAACAGAAACTGAGATATGAGTATGTTGACATCAATGAAAACTATTAATGACAACACCATTGGAAAGCATCAACTTCACATTCTAACATATAGTGATAGAAGTTCTAGATTATGATGCAAAGGAATTTTTTTGGATGTATTCAATTTGTTGTGGGATGGAAACATTTCATAGTGATTATGATTAAACAAAAGGAAAGCCAAGGAGTACAAAAACTTGGTGGAGGCGGATAAGTTATGTACCTAAAAGATGTTGGAAGAAGTTAAAGAAATAAATACAAATCATGGTATCTATTCCCAACCTAAGAGTATGTTGCAAGTCATTAAAAACTTGAAATGGTAGTATTACTACTCAAGTCCATTTATGATCTATGCTTACAAATTTTTCTTACTTCACAAGTATGATGCAAGAACATCGACACAATTTTGGTTTCTTGTTTAGTTTTGAGTTTTTTGTTTCTAGTTTGGGCTTTCTGCGTTGTTTGGGAAAAATCTTCCTCATTTTATGTTTTAAATATGTTAACTAATTTAGGGAATCATCATGGCCATGTTTGATATAGAAGGGCTCTCTCACCCTTAGTCAAATTCTTTTCACCAAGAATTAGTTTGATTAGTTAGGGTCGTTGGTTGATTAATAAATGGTGATGATTCAGAATGGAAGTAAAATGAATCCTAAATAAGGAAAGAAGGAGGTGGGATTGATTTTCGAAGGGAGGCCAAGAAACATTGGAAGAAATTCTTGGGCATCGACAAAAGACACAATGATATTCATTACTAGAGAAGATTAGGATATGAGAGAACAATAGGAGTATGAGGGAAAATTGTAGATTGGAGGGAGGTCGAAGGTTCTGCAAAAAAATGAAAAAACAAAAAACATCATAAGGTAGAGAGGGATAGAGGAATACCTCTTGTTTGGAGCTGAGAAAATCACAGTCATAAAGGGAATTGAGTAGGGCTTTGGAAGATTCCAAGATGACTTATGATTTCCCATGATGACCAACATCTTGGTCTAGTATTTTCTCTATGATTATAATGGATGGTCGATCATTGTATAAAGATATTAATGTTGTGTCAATTCATTTATTTTTGTCTTGTTCAATTGGTTTTTGTTTGTAATTCTTGTCACATTTCTGAATTGGTTGCCACTGAATTTGGTTTTTGCATTTGTAATTTAACCTCAAGTTGATTGTGAATTAGTAAAGTTGCATTTGTTTTAGTTGTGGAAATTTTTCTTCATCATTTTGGTACCAGGGCTACAAGATCTAAGAGAAGAGAAACATGAAGGGGTCTCAAGAAAGCCCTAGAATAAGTGTTGCAAAAAAAGATTATGTAAACTAAAAAAGTTTCTATAAATCATAGAAGATTTAGGTTCTATAAGATCTTGTTGCAGATGTAGTGAGATGTGCAAATACAAAGGGCTTAAGTGTTAAAAAGGAACTTGGTGTAGGTGAGAGGAGGCACAAAATATTGTATGAGATAGTGAGATAAAAAAAAATGGAAGATCAATATGAGAGTATCTAAGCAAGAAGATGAATTTGAAGCAAAAGATAATGTGCATCATGAGGAGACCCATAATAATCCCATTTTGGAAAGATGTAGAGAACAAGAAGCTCCATTAAGAATTATTAGAGATCCAAAATAGAATGGATATTTTGGAAAATAATTATTTTCCTAACAAGGTTGTGATTACAAGAAATGGAAAATAAATAAATAATATTGAAGTTGCGAAAAGGATATGTCTCTTGGAAGGCATGAAAGAAAATAATGAAGATGAGATCAATGGAGTAGTGGTTTAAAATGAAGAAGAGTAGAATGAGATTGCAATAGTTGAAGGGATTGCATTAAATAGAAAATATGAGACGCTAAAATTAGAAAGCCCCAAATTTGACAATAAATTGAGCAATGACGAGAGTAAACTTTAGTAGAAAGAAGGGAGGAAGAAAATTGACAGATTGTTAGAAGGAAATCGCCAGAAGAACCTAAGGAGATGAATGTTGCAACAAAAAATGAAAGAAAGGAAGATGGATTAGCGAACTAAGATGAGGTAAAATTTTAGAGTTATGATTTCATTTGGAATGATGATGAAAGTAAAGGAGGATGTAGCGAATGAAGAAACTAGATACATGGAAAGCTTTAATTCCATGCATATTTATGTAAAGAGGTTGTTGTATTTATTGGGGTAGAAAATTTAGAGGATGTTACAAGGGGAATTTTTTGGAGGATTTCGGTGTGCAATGGGATGGAAATAGTTCATAGTGACTTTGATTCTATAAAAAGAAAGATGAGGAGTGTGAACACTTGGGGGAGGAGACCAACTTGTGTACCCAAAAGATTTTTGAAGAAGTGAGAGAAAGAAAGACAAATCATGGTGCCTATTCCCATCATATGAGATGTTTCAAGTCATCTATAACTTGAAAGGGTGGTCCTACTACTCAGCTCCATTTATGAGTTATTGTCACAATATTTTCCTACCCAACGAATTTGATGCAAGATCATTTACCCTATTTTGGTTTTTTTGTTTATGTTTCAATATTTTTGTTTTCAGTTTGGGCTTTTTGCATTGTTTGTAGCATAATATTATTCATTTTCTCTTTCAAGCATGGTGCCTTATTTAGGGAATCACCATGACTGTGTTTCAAAAAGGAGAACCTAGACTCTCTCCCCCTTATTCCACTTCTTTTTCCAAGAATTAGTCTAAGAAGTTATGGTCATTGGTTAGTCAAGAAATAGTGATGCTTCAAAATGAAAATAAAATGAGTCTTAAATTGAGAGAAAAGGAGGTGGGACAAAGTTCCTAAGAGACGACAAGAAATTTTATAAGAAAGACTTTGGCATTGGTAGAACATGGAGTAACATTCATTGCTAGAGAATATTGGGAGAGGAGAGAACAATGGAAGGATTATGAGGGTAAATTGGAGATTGGTGGAAGGTTGACAATTTTCTAGAAGAAAAAATAAATAAATAAACATCGTAAAACAAAGAGAGATAGAGAAATGGGTTTGCTTTGATGTTGATAAAATTGTAAGCATGAAGGAAATAGGGTAGGGATTTAGAAAAGCCCAAGCTCACTTGTGATTTCTCGTGATGACCAACATCTTAGTTTGGTGTTGTCTCTATGATTGTAAAGTAAGTTCAATCATTATATATGCACCATCCTAAAAAGTAAGCACTTAATTTGTACTCATTTTGGGACCATTTCTCGTCCACTATAGTGTGTTTCTTGTGGTAGGACCTCATATTGCACCTAAATGCATAATTAATTCAGATATAGGTGCTTCTCCTTCTTCAAAATCAAGGTTGCATATTCTCCTATTTTTCCATTCATTCATAATTCATTTCCTTCCTAGGTCCTTTTACATGCATTTTACATCTCATAAGTTGCCTTGATTTCCCGAAAAAATAAGTCTTTAAGATCTCACTTTCGGCACACAACCCTAGGTCCTGGGATGACTTTGAAAAAGTATACCTGGACAAGGTCGACTTGGATCAGCCTTGTCCTGGACTAGGTCAACTTAGGTCAGCCTTGTCTTGGGGCATTTTCATTTAGTGGGCTCTCGACCCTATGCGGGGTTGTTTCTCCTAGGTGCTTAATTAGCCTTGAAGAATATGAGCCCCAAAATGTGTATAAAAGGAGACCTCTTCCTCTGATTTCATATATTATCTTCATGCAAGCATTATTGAGAAAACTATTGTTCATTCAAGAGATCCAAGTGCAAGAAAACATCCATTGAAGGCATCCAACATCAATCATTCAAAACATTTCCTTCCATAGATCTTTCTCTTTTCTCCATTAGAGGCCAAGCAAAGGAGTTTGACATCAAGGAAGGAGATCTACATTTCCACATCAAGTCTTCTTCTTCTTCTTCAATTCAACAATGAGGTGAATTTCAGCATCTAATCTATGAGGTTTTGTCTTACATGATTTCCTTTTGGTTTTTGTGTTGAGTCAAAGATATTGCATCAATATTCTTGATAACATATTTAGAGACAATTGCATCCAAATGGTACATGATATATTCCATTATTTAGATCTAATCTATGCTACATGTCAGCATTCTTTCAATTACATCTATTTCATTTCAAGGTTAATTTCTATACAGGGGCTTGACCAAAGCAAGCCCCTCTCCACAACAATTTCACCTTCTTTTATGTATGCAAGAATAGGTGACGGAGTTTCAGATCTGTATTTTCAGAGATACGAAACCAATGATAGGTCTTCTACAAATTCCACCAACTTTGTGCCTCGAGGACAAAGTTAAATTTATTTGACAAGGCCGACTTTAGTTGGCATTGTCCTGAGGATCTGTATTTTCACAACCGAGAGATATAGGTACCAGGGTTCCAGATTCAAAACAATTTTTGTTTCTGACAACATGGTGACAATCAGCTACATATCTGAAAATTCATCCTTCTCCTTCTTGTTTCAAGGTGAATTCATTATTCTTATTACTTAATTAATTATCATTTTTACACATCTGTGTTTCATCATTCATCACAAAAGGAATCCACCAAACAAACCACCCTCATATTTGTGCGGATCACGAATTTGCACCGTTACTCTCTTGGTGGTGCAATTCGGATTCATCTTGCAAGGAGTTTAATATTCCAATGTATATTGAACTTGGTGGTCTGCCATTGATCACCATTTTCCATATTACAATATAAAGATATTAATGTTATATCTAATCGTCTATTTTTGCCATATTCAATTGTTTATCATTTGAGATTCCTATCACATTTCTAAAATTGTTGTCATTGAATTTGCTTTTTTGCATTTGTATTTAAACCTCCTATTGCCTGTGATATAGTAAGGCTATACTTGTTTTAGTTTTAAAAGTAAATTTTCATCATTTTGTATCAAAGCAACAAGATTTGGGAGTGGGGGAGCATGAGGGTGTCTCAAGAAAACCCTAGAAGAAGTATTACAGAAATAATTCTTTAAAATATAGAGGATTTGGTTTCTATAAGATTTTGTTGTAAGTGTGAGGAGACATGCAACTACAAAGAGCTTAAGTCCTAGAGAGGAATTTGTTGCAGGTAAGAAGAGACTTGCATTTACATAGGGTAGAGGAGGCACAAAATATTGCATGAGATTGTGAGAGAAATATTGTTTGAAGAGCACTATGAGATTATCTAAGGAAGAAGATGAAATCAAAGGGTAAAATGAGGTGGTCCATGAGGAAACATGTAATAATACTATTTTGGAAAGCATATTGTGAAGATATAAAGAATAAGAAGCTCAATCAAGAATTGTTAAAGGTTAAAAATAGATAGGATATTTTTTAAAACAATTATTTTCCTAATAAGACTATGATTACACGAAATGGGAAATAAGTAGAAGATAATGAATTTGCAACGGGAATGTGTCTCTTGGAAGTCATGGAAGAAAATAATGAAGATAAGGAGGTCATTGTGGTGGTGGTTGAAAAAAAAGTAGTAGATGATAATGATATTAAAAAAGTTGAAGGGATTGCATCAAATGGAAAAGTTGAGATGATCAAATTAGAAAGCCCCAAATTTGACAATAAAGTGTGTGAAGACGATAATAAATTTTAGTGGTGGAAAGAATAGATTAAGATCATTGATAGATTGTCAAAAGGAAATTACACAAGTGAGCCTGGGGAGATAAATGGTACAACAAAAAATGAAAGAACGAAGGTTGGATAAACAAACAAAAATGATGTAGAACTTGAGAGTTATGATTTTGTTTCATTTGAAATAATGATGAAAGTAAGGGAGGATGTAGAGAACGAAGAATATAGATACATGGAAAACTTTAATTTCCATGCATATTTATGTAAAGAGGTTGTAGAGTTTATAGTGGTAGAAGTTGTAGAGGACGTCACAGGGGAAATTTTCTGGAGGTGGTTGGTTTGTGATGGGATGGAAACAATTCATAGTGATTGGAATTCTATAAAATGAAATTCGAGGAGTGTGAAAACTTGGTGGAGGAGGACAACTTGTGCACCTGAAAGATGTTGGAAGAAATGAAAGAAAGAAATACAAACCCTTATTCCTAGCACAGAAGTATTTTGCAAGTCATTTATAAGTTGAAAGTGTAGTCCTACTAGTGATGATGAAAAATAGGTATATGGTTAAATAGGAAGGGAGTTAGAATGAGTATTCACTGGGACAATCAAACAAGCTAGCAAACATCACATCCCAAATTCAATCATTCGCTCATTATATTAAGTAGAAAGACCTGCTAGGCGTAGGGGAACTTAAATGTTTAATGGGTGTAAGAGTTTCTCCCTTCACTAAGAGTAGATTGATTGATGCAATTTGGAATGACAAAATGAGGTAAATTTTATGAAATAGGATGCAATGGAGATTATTTGTGTATACAAACAATAGACAAAATAATGTACAAATTCCATAACCATATTTGAGAAGTAGATAGAGTCACTGACCTACATTGGAAGTTTCAGCCTAGTCTATTAGTCAAAGGTGACTTGTACAATAGAGGACGAATGGAATTGTCCCTACTGGTAGGAGTCACCCTCACTCTTCCAAAAGTTGATGGGTAAACCCAAGATCTAAAGAAGATTGTTATGCCTTCCTAGATTGGGATCTGAAACTCTACCACCTATCACCTACACATAGAAAATAGGGAAATTGTTGGGAGAAAGGGGTTTGCCTTAGTCAAACCCCTATTTGGAATTAACCTTGAAATTGAATTGAAATTGCACAAAGTGTGTTGTCAATAGAAAATGCTTGACAATATGTTATACCTTCACAAGTGTCAAATTGCTCGTGAAGATGCTTGAAAATTGTCTTTATGTAGTCTTGACCTTGGATCTACAATAGGAAGAACATAAATTCCTTTACACATGCTAGGATCTAGACATCACTCCATATCTTCCATGCTTTATTCTTGAAATGAACTTGATTGCTCCTTGCATGCTTGAATGCTTGATTTCTTACCTCTTGAATCTCAATTGGTTGATTCCCCCTCAAAATGAGGGAGGTAGCTTTCTATTTATACCTCTTATAGCCATTTTGGGGCTCAAAAGTTGAAGCAGTAGACCAAGTTTTGAAATTCCTCTCAAAACCAAAATGTTGACCTCAAATTCAAATTTAGGCCTAAGTTAGTGTGTAAGGGACGCCTCCTTATGTAGGGGCAAATTTTTCACCCCGTATGTCCCAAGTCGCGCTTTACAAGGGGAAAAGGCTCAAATTTTAATTAGAGGTCAATTTTGATACGATGATTCCAAAAGTGTGCAAAATAGGGGTGTCATCAAGCATAATGGCCATGCAAGCCTTGGACACTAATATAGATCCTGACTAAGCATCAAAATTATAAGTGCTTACAATTGAGGATGCTACACTACTCAATTCCATTTATGAGCTTTGCTCACACATTTTTCCTACTTGACGAGTCAGATGCAAGAGCATCGACCCAATTTTGGTTTCTTATTTAGATTTTGAGTTTTTTTTAGTTTGGGCTTTTTGCATTGTTTGGGGCAGAATCTTCTTTATTTTCTCTTCTAGACATGGTGCCTCATTTAATGGATCATTGTGACTATCTTTGACGAAGGAGAATCTAGGCTCTCTCACCCTATGTCAACTTCTTTTTGCCAAGAAATAGTTTGAGCAATTAGGGTCATTCATTGGTCAAGTAGCGATGTTGGTTTAGAATGGAAGTAAAATGTCTTAAGTTGAGAGACAAGGAGGTGGGACAGAGTTCCAATGCCAAGCAATTTTGGAAGAAAGTATTGGGCATCGGCAAAAGATGAAGTGATATTCATTGTTGGAGAAGATTGGGAGAGGAGAGAATGGTGCAAGGAGTACAAGAGCATACTGGAGATTAGAGGGAGTTCGATGGCGTTTGTAGGAGAAATTTTTTTAAAAATCATCATAAGGCAAAGAGAGACAAATAAATAGGTTTTCTTTGGAGCTAAGAAAATTGCACACATAAAAGGAAATCGGGCACGTCTTTGAAAGAGCCCAAGATAATTTGTGATTTCCAGTGATTACCAACGTCTTGGTTTGGTGTTGTCTCTATGATTATAAAGGAAGGTCGATCATTGTATAAAAATATTAATATTGTATTTATTCATTAATTTTTGTCTTTGTTTCATCGTTTATCATTTGTAATTCCAATCACATTTCTGCAATTGTTGTCACTGAATTTTATTTTGCATTTGTATTTTAACCTCATGTTGCTTGTGAATAAATAAGGTGGCATTTGTTTGGGTTGTAGAAGTCATTTGTCATCATTACTTCTGCCCTCAAATGGTTCACATACATGTCTATGCTTTCATATTTTGCATATTTGTCTCTGTTAAAAGCTCTCATTGTAGCACAAGCTGGGATAAATGCAGATAAAGATTGCAAAGTCTGGTTTTACAGACACCAATTGCATTTTCTTAACAATTCTTAAATCATGTCAATAGATCTGTATGTTATGTTCATACCTTTTATCAATAATTTCACTTTCTACATATACTTTCAACATTGTTTTGAAGTGCAAGTTTGTATACCTTGCAAATATTTTGAGGCATTTTGTTAAATGTCTTTTGTGTCTATACTTCCACATTCTACATATATTCTTCAATCTAAATTATATTTTTTAGATAGAAATTAGCATTAACTTAATCTGAAATATCTACTATTTTCAACAAAAATACAAACATTTATTGTTTTTAAAAAAAAAAACATGTTTTAATATTATTGTTAGAACTAGCACACACACACACACACACACAATACACCAAGATATATCCTTCTTGAGGCACCTAATTTTAATCATATCCACCCTAATGTGTCTTCTACAGTCACCACATATCTATGTACTTAAAAAAGAAAATTTTGTTATGCTTGGAAATTACAAATGAATTTGAAGAGTCATATGGTAGTGAAAGAGGAAGTGTGGAAGATTGGTGGTGAAGACATTACTAATAATTTCATTTCAATAGTTAGTTACATCACAGGCGATTAATGCAATGACAACTTCATTAATATAGCTCGAGGAAGAGACTCTTGCAGAGGATCAGAGTTGCAAAATACCACGACAAATCATTGTATTAGATTAGCAGGCTTCAAGTGTTGCTAAGGTAAAAGACATTTGGCACCCTCCCTCCTACAATTATGAAAATGCTGGCCATAAAGTATTTTCCAAGTACAATTTCAGGCCACACTCTCCCACGGCACATATTATAGTGGGAGAGCGCTATGCTTGAAGCAAATTAATCACTTGAAGCAATTGACTATCCAGAGATTCAATCTTCTCTCAACACAAAATTATGCACTTATTTTTTTCAGTTTTATCAAAAACCTTTTTGCAATAGTGCCTCTGACCAATTCAATGACTTGTTAATTACTTGAAATCAAGGTTAGGATTTTATTTCTACTGTAATTTTTATTATTATGCCAGGGGCGTTTGACTATGTGATTAGAATAAAGCAATATTTTAGGAGAAAATGGATTTGTGTTTGATAGTAGAAATTTTTTCTTTCAAACATGTTCGATTGTCTTCAAACAATATTTGTGCTTCTTACATAGTTTTTTAAAATATAGGCATACTAGTTATTATAAAAATTGAAGAACATCAACACTATCACAACATAGAGGCTAATAATGATTTCTGCCACTAGTTCCTTATTTTTGGAATACAACAATTCTCCCTCTCCGTTCCACAACTAGTCCGTGTAGTAAGAATGTACTTTTATATAATCCATTATCAATGAAAATTAATTTTCAGCCAACTTTATTGAAATCTAGTAGTTGTACCATTATATGATAAATTGTCTTGGCTAAACAAATAGAACATTAAAATTTTTCCCAATTTACTTTTGGGACACTCTGCAACTGGCGTTCACAACTTTCCCGCCCACTTGAAATTTTGAATGTTGGCTTCGGCCTCCGCTCTGCCGGGGAATCCGGGGAGCACGGAGGTTCTCTGCCCCGACCTATTCCTGGTGCTATCCCGCAGGGATGGCAGTGACTACTGTTTTGACCCCAATGTCGTGGATTCCTCGTTTACCTCTGCGGTGGTGTCTACTCACTCACAGAGTCAGGGAGGTGAGGATTCTTGCCCCAAACCTGTGGTGGAGAACAAAGAGGGCTTTGTGGGGGGATGGAAACTAGAGGTATTGGGAAAAGAGTCTCCAAACGCCTCTGTTTCTCCTGAATTATTGGTAGGATAGTTTGGCCCAGAGATTGTTGTCCCAGATGGTGTGGTTGAAGGCATTTCTGCCTCTCTACAACTTTCTCTGGTGGGAAGGTTTGTCTCTTTTAGGCCCACCATAGATATGGTGTGCATGTGGTGTACTTCTAGATGGAAGGTTAAGGGGTCATTGTCTATATCAGCTATGTCAGGGGGGTTGTTCCTCTTTAGATTTAATGTTGTGGAGGACTATAATCTTGTCTCCACTGGAAGCTGGTGCTATGGTAAACACGCGCTGCTAATGGCTAAATGGAAGCCAGGTTTCAATCCACAGGTCAAGCTACAGAAAGTTGCGCCTGTGTGGGTCTACCTCCCTGGACTTCCCCTTGAATTCTAGGATGAAAAGGTGCTTCGATGGATTGGGAACTCATTTGAAAATTATGTGGCAACGGATATGGTTACTATTCAAAAAACTAGGCTGGTATTCGCAAGATTCTGTGTGAATGTGACTATGAATAATCCCCTCCCTAACTTTGTGATGCTAAAATCCAAATGGGGGAGCTGGAATCAGGCCATTGTGTATAAGAATGCCACTCTACATTGCCATAAATGTGGTAAAAATGGGCATGTGGTGACAGACTGTAAGGGAACCCCTAGGATTGAAGAGAAAGACTCTAGGCATTCCACGTCAGTGTCTCTGAGTGAGAAGGGTGGTGAGCGGGACCAGGTAGACGGGAATAAGGTAAATACGGAGGCCCATTTCCCCCTAGAAGGGAGTTCCTCTCCTGCATTAGGGGAGGAGGAGAATGAAAATGGTAAGGATAAAGAGGTCGAGAAGGTGGCGGACCTAGAAGAAGGAGAGTTTGTTGAGGACCTAAGGGATGTTTCCAACTCTTATAGAGAAAGCCCAAACGGGAAGGGAAACAAAGAAGACAATAATGGGGAGAAGGCATAGGATTTTGAAAGCAAGATAACTGAAAGGGAAGTTGGTGAAGAGAGCAGTTTAAATGACGGGGGGGAATTTCCTCCCCAATCCATAATGGGGCAGAACTGGTAATGCCAAAACTGACCCATTCATCGCCATCGACTAGTGTCTTTGAATGGTCAAAACCTAAAAGAAAAACCAGAGGCAAGAAGGTGGATGAAAGTGTGGAAACTAAAAAAAAGGCAGACGTGGGGAATGAATCCAAAGTGGGTCGACCAACGGCGAGAGCGATAAGAGCAAAAGAAGCAGCAAGGGCTATTGCCAATGGGCGGCAGTTAACCCTCGAAGACTCCCAAAAAAGTAAAAGATGAAGTTCCTCTCATGGAACATACGGGGCATGAACAGCCCGCAGAAATAGTTCGCTCTGAAGAAGTATATACTTGAGTTCAAGTTCGATGTGGTTCTTATTCAGGAGGTTAAAATGGTATCAAAACTTTGCTTTGCTGGTGGATAAAATATGGTCGGGTGCGGCCTTTCTGTATAGTGAAGCTGATGGGGCCTCTGGTGGTGTAGCTACTCTCTGGAACCCTTGTAAGTTATCCGGAAATGATGTGGCCTATTCTCATAACTTCCTTGCTGTGTTGTTTACTTGGAATAATGTCTCTTCGTACTTGTATAATATTTATGCTCCTAACATTAGAAGTGAACGTGGTAGAATCTGGGGGAAAATTTCTAACCTCATTGAAGCTAATCATTGCCATCCCACTATGTGTGCAGGGGATTTTAATATGCCTCTCTTCCAGTTTGAGAAAATTGGGGGCACACAAGATTACTCGGAAATTATGCAGGAGCTGGCGGACTTTATGAGATACAAAGATCTAGCTGATATTGATATGCAGGGAATGGGTTTTACTTGGTCCAACAATAGAAAAGGGAGACAGATTCAGGTTAGACTGGATAGATGGATGTTATCGGGAGGATGGGATGTTGCTCCCTTGATCAACCTCTTTCTCCTTTCGAGAATGGTTTCTGACCACTCCCCTTTGATCCTTGACTGGGAGGAAAGGAAACGAAATGGACATCATCCCTTTCGTTATGAAATCATGTGGCACTCTCACAATGAATTTGAAGAAAGTATTAAAAGATGGTGGAATACTCCGGTTAGGGGAATAGAAATGTACAAAATTGATGAAAAATTGAAAGTTATCAAACAGGAGGCCCAAAGGTGGAGTAAAGCCAAGTTTGGGGACATTTTTCAATGCAAAGAATATATTGAGGAGAAACTCAAGCACCTCCAGAAGGATATGGCCTCGGGTGTTTCTACCTGGGACGATCATTGTGAGGAGGAAGGATGGAGGAGAAAATGGAAAGAAAACCTCAAAAGGGAGGAAATATTCTGGAAGCAAAGGTCTCGTGTTCAATGGCTGGAGGAGGGCGACCGGAACTTGGCTTTCTTCCACAAGTCGGCCTCCATACATAAAAGAAGGAACACCATTAAATCTCTAGATGCTAATGGGTGTCAGCTTTTGGAGGAAGAAGATATTGGCAACCATGCTGCGGAGTTCTTCCATGACACTTTTCGAAGCCCAGCTCGGAATGGGATGGATACTGATATTGACTTTCTTCTAGAAGTCATCCCTAATGTTGTTACTGAGGGTGATAATGAGGCCCTTTTGTCCCAAGTGTTTGAGGAGGAAGTTAAAACTTTGGTATTCTCTATGGGAGCCTTTAAATTTCCTGGACTGGATGGGTTTCCCCCGGCCTTCTTCCAGCACTTCTGGGAAGTTATCAAATAAGATCTTATCCATGCTACCCGCGTTTTTGTCAGGACTAGTAGCATTCTAAAAAGAATTAATAAAACCTATATTGTCCTTGTGCCTAAAGTGCACGATCCTAAATGCATGAGTGACTTTCGCCCCATAAGCCTCTATAACACTGTCTATAAAATCCTATCCAAAATCATCACCAATAGGATTAAACCCCTACTCGGGAAAATAATTAATCCCAACCAGAAGGGGTTCATGTCGGGAAGACAAATTCTTGATGCAACTATCACAACTCATGAAATCATGCATTCTATGGATAGAGGGAAGAATGCTGGTATAGCTTTAAAATTGGACATCTCCAAGGCATATGATAAGGTACTGTGGAAATTTTTGTATGGTGTGCTTAGGAAATTTGGTTTCCATGATAATTTCAATAAAATTATAAAGGTGACGGTGGAAACAGTTGACTTTGTTGTTTTGGCCAATGGCACACCCTAGGGGTCCTTTACTCCGGAGAGGGGGTTACGTCAAGGGGACCCACTTTCCCCATATCTATTCCTTCTGGTGGCTGAGGTGTTGGCTCAGAACTTGTTGAGATTGGAAGGAGTTGGATCTATTGTTGGTTTTAAACCGGCCTCCACTCTTCCCCCAAAAGTTTTACAACAATTCGTGGATGATACGTTCCTCTTTGGGAAAGCCTGTATTAGAGAAGCCAGAGAATGGAAAGCCCTCCTGAATAATTATGCGATGGTGTCTGGTCAAGTGATTAACTACAACAAAAGTAAAATTTACTTCTTCAATACTGAACAGAGGACACATCTAAAAATTGTGGAATGTCTTGGTTGTAAGGGAGTTGCACTCCCTGATACTTATCTCGGACTCCCGCTCACGGTGAAGGAGGTATCTAATGAATTTTGGAACTCCATCTTGGAAAAAATGCAGAAAAAACTGGCTGGATGGAAAGGTAAGGTTCTTAGTAATGCTAGGAAACTCTAATTGCTTTCAACGGCTCTCCAAGGAATACTTGTTTATTTCCCGTCTCTTTTTAAAATAAACGATAGAATGGCAGAGAAACTGGAAAAAAATCCAGATGAACTTTCTATGGTCGGGGACAGAGGAAAAGGCTAGAATAAACTTAGTCAACTGGGATACGGTCTGTCAACTGAAGCTGGTGGGTGGTCTGGGAGTGAGGAAGATCAAGGACCTAAATAAGGCTTTGATAACTAAATTGGGCTGGCAGCTATTCAGAGGAACTTCTGGTTGGAGTAGAATAATGAAGGCCAAATACTTTTCCAATGACCAATTCCCCTATGGTCAAAATTTACCCTTCGACTCAAAAATCTGGAACTTCATTTATAGAAGCAAAGGAAATCTTTTTAAAGGTTTAAAATGGGTGGTTGAAAATGGTACTCAGATTCATTTATGGGAGGACTAGTGGGTGGGGGAAAACCCCTCAGACGGGAAAAGTTTGGGCTCATAAGAGATAAAATGAATTCTCATTTTGGAGGTAAAGTTAGCGATTGCATCTCATAGGATAAGAAATGGAAAGTTCTTGCTGATGCTTTTCAGGATCAGGCTCAAGTGCCTCCCTATATCATTGAAATTCAGAAGCTTCTTGATGGCGTCCGGATTGCTATCTCCCATGTTGAGGACAAAGTCATTTGGTGTCATAACAAGTTGGGGGAGATCACGGTGAAATCTGCGTATCTAACTAACTTAAAAGTTGTGGCAGATGAAAAGAGATGGGGGAAGGTTTGGATTCCCCAATTAATCCCCAAGATCAATTTCTTCTGGTGGACAACCCTCCATGGTAAAATACTTACACTGGATAACCTCCAGAAAAGAGGAGTTCAATTGGTCAATAGATGCACCCTATGTAAAATACATGCTGAGACTGTCAACCACATCCTTATACATTGTCCCTATGCAACTCTGGTTTGGTTCAAAATAATGAGCAAATTGAGATTGGATTGGGTCTTCATGGAGGACTTGGATCAATTCGTCTGCAACTAGGGGAACTTCGCGGAGCACCCGCTTATCAACACCCTATGGAGATTGTTACCCCCACATGTTTGTTGGAGCCTCTGGAAGGAAAGGAATAACCGGGTGTTCAGAGGGGAGGAAAAAGATGTTGAAGGGACGGCGCGAATGGCTATGAATCTACTGAAGGAAAACATTGATACTTGCTGCTGGAAAATTCCTCATTTCCCCCCCCAAGGATTTGGATTGCTCAGTGGCTAAGGATTGGCAGCTACCCCCCTCCTATGAGTTTGATTGCTCTAATATTGTGGCGAGAAGGAATACCAAGTGGTCTCCCTCGGAGAAAAATTTTACCAAACTGAATTTTGATGGAGTTGCCTCCAAAGGATCTGCTGCGGGAGGAGGTATTTTCAGAGACCAAAAGGGCAATATGATCATCGCTTATGCAATCAATCTTGGGATGGGGTCAAATAATGTGGCAGAAATCTCTGCCCTCTTTTGGGGCCTAAAGGTAGCGGTCACTTTGGGAATAAAAAGGCTGGTCATTGAGGGTGACTCTAAAATTATTATTGAGATGGTCAAGGGAAAATTTAGAGCTGGTTAGAGTCTTTCTAATCTGTTGGAGGACATCTGGTCGCTACTCCCTAGATTTGATGATTTCAAAATCCAACACGTTTTTAGAGAGGGAAATGCAGTGGCTGACAAGCTGGCAGCCACGGGTCTTAATCAACAAGGCTTAAGGTGCTGGAGAAATTTGGACTCCCTTTCCAAGCAAACTGCCTTTCTTGTGGAAAAAGAAAGTAATTAATCTATGGAGTACGAGGATGATTTTGATTGGATGGGAAAGGCGGCGGACAAGATCACGAGGAATTGTGAGAATTCAAATTTTAAAAAATTTATGGGGAAGGAGATTAATAATAATAGAATTCTGAAAAGATGGGCTCTTAATGCCAATTTTGGAAAAAGTATGGGTTTTTTCAAAATTGGTGCTGACGTGGGGAAAGGCACGAGTCTAAGAGAGCTTGACAAGACTTACGGGTTTAAGTGGTGCATTAAACATGGGAAAGGCAATCATTTCATGACATGCGGGGGATTTGCTATCACTCCAGCTAACCATGTGATATCTACTCACCAACTCATTAAGACGACGGATAATATCCCCACCTGGTTATTCACCTTGAGTAAAACCACTCTTTGGTGCTGTGATTTTTGTGTTTTCCGCAAGGCTCTGGTTAAGTGAGTTCTGAGCAGGGGTGCGAAAGGTGGAATGTCGTTGGAGACACAGGAAGAAGTGAACCCTGAGTACAGCTCAGACATGGGTGGCGACATGGTGCGGGTTGAACCTCCTAGAATTGAGGATGGGTTCCTCAAAACCAGTGTGTTGTTACCTACCTGAAGGAGGGTGGTTTCTATCCTTTCACGGAAGCCATGGGCGGCTGCGATGAGATTATTTCCATGCAGCTGGTGAAAACCTAGACGGAGCGTAAGGTTATAATTAATGGTATTACTTTTGAGATAAATGAAGAAGTTATTGCCCAAGCTACGGGGCTTTCTACTTAGGGGAAAAATGGAAAAAGGTAACTAAGAGCCATGATGATTTCAGCAAGAAGAGATTCTTCAAAAAATCGGAGGTCCCTGTTCCAATGCGTGGAGGGTTTAAAAGGGAGGCGCTGCCAAACCCGTGGAATGAGGTATGTCTCATCCTTATGAAATATATTACCTTGGAAGGCCGCTTCGGCACCTATTACAATTACCATTTCCCGCTGCTAAACCACTTCTGATATAATTACGCCATTTCTTTCCCCTTTTACCTGCTTCGCTCCCTCGAAGCTATGGTCATGGATGTTAGGGAAAAACTGAAGACCAGGCAGAACTATAGCATTCTCCACCAAGGGCTTATTCTACGCCTATACAATTTTTATCTTTCCTTATGCCCCCCAAGGATTGTCACTTTACATGACATTAATACGCCATTTGAGAAGGTTCCTAAGGAAGTGACGATCTCCCAATCTAACCCCTCTTCTTCCTCCAAAACCCCTGAGAAGTCCAAGAAGGTCAAAGCGGGGTCCACAGGTGGAACCCAAATTACTATCGATTCTGAGGACGAGGAGGATGAAAATGATAGTAGACGGAGGTCCGACAGAATTGCAACCAACACTCGCTACAAACAGAAAGCTGTTAGGAAGAGGTACCTTGAAGAAGAGGAGGAAGAGGAAGATTCGGAGGAGGAGAATGAAAAGATGAAGGACACCAGTGGGAATACAAAAAAAGGGAAGAAAATCAAGACTGAGGAGAGCGGACAAGGAAAAAAACCCCAGAATTTGGACGAGGACGAGAAGAGCCATGATTCGCCCCAAATCTCGGCTAGCTTCATTCTTCCCACCATGGATTTGTCTAAGAAGAAACTTTTTGAAGACAAGATCGAGGACTCGCCGCCTACGGCTTCCTTGCCGCCTGACCCCCAGGTGATGGCTGAGAACCCTAAGGTTGGTGGGGATAACAAAGATGAGACTCCGGAGGTTAACAAAGCGAAAACCGAGAGCTTGCTGGACGCAGTGAGTGAACTTTCCCAACTGCAGAAGGATGTTAAAGTTCTACAGGCCTCCTCCCTTGATTCTGTCTCCAAGAAGGATCTACGAGAGGTCACGGAGGAGATTAAAAAGTTAGGAGAAAGCTTCAACAAGGTGGCTGGTTTCGCGGTTAAGGTCATGCACTCGGCGGCAACTACGCTCCAACTGTTGCAAATGGAGAATGCGGCTACTCCGAGGGAAGATCACAAGGATGATAAGTTGTTCCAATTCCTCGCGGAGGATTGGCTCAAGCTATTGCTGAGCAGTGGGGGTAAAAACCCCAAGTAACTTTCTTGTTTTTCCATGCTTTGTTGTTTTGATTGGATCCGTTGGCTGGCCACTATGGGCCTTTTTGTTTATCTATTAAACGTATGTTACTGGTTTGTTGTTAATTACTACTATGTTATTAGACTTAACTACTAGGATACTTATTTTCACAGACTGGTTACCAGCTTCAAGGTGAAGTTGGGGTCTGTTAGGGGTAATAGGCTGGTTACCAGCTCCATGATGGAATTGGGGCCTGTTAGTTTTAATTTTTGGTTTTTGATTTTTAAAAAAGGTATAGATTAAGGGTGTGATGACCATGGTGATGTGTTGGTAGTCTGCACTTCTCATGCTGGTTGTTTCTGTTTGGGTCAGCCCTCTTGTCTTGGCTGCTTTTTTAATCAAAAACATATAGAACATCCAAATTTCTTCTCAGCAAAGATGCTTGTAAGGACGTCTTGCTTACTTCTTCTGTTAATGAAAATGAAACAATGGGAAGGATAAATAATACAAAGAAACTCACATTAGGAGAAAAAAAGAGGAGGGAAAGAAATATGTGGAGCCACCTAACATTTTTTCAATAAGTAGTTGCTGATTATTTTCAGCCCCTTTTTAACCAAAGCTTAAATTCAATTCATAAACTTTAGTTGCTCCACTAATTTAAGGAAAGATTCAAATTTACCATTTTCCCATGATTGAAATTTTACATGGGCACTCCAACTCCTTAAATTTAATCAGAAAATGTTGATTTTGAGGCAAATCTTACCTCAAAATTACAATAAATGGAAACATATCTTATTGCTATTGATTGTGATAGATGTAAAACTATTGATCACAAAAAGCCACGATTTATTGAAATCTTCAATATTTTTTCCATGATTATTCAAGTCTTCTATCTTTAGTCAATGATTATGTAGCAGAGAATTTACAAATATTTATGTTTTCACATTAACTTTAGAGTTTAACATAAAGTTATATTCTCAAATTATAACTAATATTTGTTCTTCAATAAACATTGTAGCATACCTCATTGTTATTAATTGATCTATAACTTAAATTGTTGACGATAAAAACTAAGAAATTGGATGAACAAATAATGTATGCAACATATAACATGTATTGAAAATGGAAATTGAAATCTACAGTACATAAATCATAATATGTCATAATTACATATTAGAAGATTAAAAATACAATTTTATATCGATAATTTCTAATGAATAAGCTTAACAGCTGACAAGAAGATCATCTGTCACGATACAACATGGTGAGGCATCATTGAACAAGCCACTAATCTGGCTTATAATGAGCAAATAATTTTTTAATTGGAGAGGGGAACCATTCCAGTTCCTTAAATGCTCAAAATGTATGGATAATAAACACAATAAAAAATAAGGTCCAAATAACACATCATGGGAGTACACGTAATGAAATTAATGAATAAGGAAGCAAGCTTTCAATGTGAGGTAGAGAAACACATTTAATGTAAATCCCTTCATTTAGAAGCAGTAAACGATACAGAGGAAGTTTATTGTGAATAACATCTCCATGAATCGTAAATACGACGACTACCGTGCAGAGCTGAACATGCACAGTGGCAGTGAAATGCTTCATTAAGGTATTAAGAAAAAATCGCACATTCATAGCATTGTAAGATTTTTTTTTCAATGCTAGAGGGTAACTATGCATACTTGGTTCTGATGTAGGTTGCGGATGAATTTGAAGATAGCTGGTAGAATTCACTCGTCTTTTGCACAACTCAAAACCAATCAAAGTGTGCTCAATCATAAAAATAAGCATAAGAATAAGCTAATAACAAATTGTGAAATAATTTTTTTATCAATTTGCTATTCTTTATTCTTTATTTTACAATTTGGCTTGATACATTATATTATCAATTAGACTATTAAAATCATTTATAAACACAGATTTCTCATTTCTCATTTCAGTACTGCAGATCTATAAATCAAAATAATAAATTTCTTTTTTGAGAAGAGAAAGATTTTCAATTCCAATTACAACAAATATCTGATAAGTCTTTTCTTTTGGATCAAACTTGAGCTGCACTGTGTACCAAACTCATAAGCTCACCAAAAATTGAAACATGTGTACATGATAAGAGTTCCATTGGCACACATTTACAAACCATTATCATTCTGCCCTTGTACATTACAATTCCCCAAGTCTAACATTACACCTTGCATACCCCAAATATAAAGAAACCTCATATTCCCAACCCCATTCAGATTAGACCCCCAGTTTGAGAAAACCAGTAGATTTTTTGGTTCTCATATTTGCTTGTAAAAAAGCTAATCATATTCATCATACATCTACTCACTCTTTGATCCAAGTAAAAGTTTCTCATTTCCCATCTCTGTTCTGCAGATCTATAAAACAAAACAACAAATTTATTTCTTGTGAGAAGATAAAGATTTCCAATTCCAATTATAACAATATCTGATAAGTCTTTCCCTTTGAATCGAACTTGAGAGTTGCACTGCCTGCCAAGCTCATCAAACTCATTAAAAATCAAAGCATGTGTATATGGTGGGAGTTCCATTGGCTCACCTTTACAAACCATTATCATTCTGCCCTTGTACATTACAATTTCCAAAGTCTAGCATAAAACCTGCATCCCCCAAATATAAAGAAACCTTATATTGCCAACTCCATTCAGATCATACACCCATTTTGAGAAAACCAGTAGGTTTTTTTGTTCTGCATTAAATTGTTTGGAAAAAAGCTAATCGTGTCCATCATACATCTATTCACTCTTTGATCCAACTGAAAGTTTCTTACTGGAAAAAAGCTAATCGTGTCCATCATACATCTATTCACTCTTTGATCCAACTGAAAGTTTCTTATTTCCCATCTCTGTTCTGCAGATCTATAAATGAAAACAATAATTTTTTTCCTTCTGAGAAGATAAAGATTTCCAAATCCAATTATAACAATTACCTGATGCGTCTTTTCCTTTGGATCAAAAACTTGAGCTGCACAGACACATCATCATGATATTTTTTCATTTAAAACAAAATCTTGCTTTTTCTGGTAGACTTGTATCTTCAAGAAAATGGGACTGCATAGTCAGTGGATTGATCATTCGAAGGGTTTCATTTCTCTTACAGCTATAAACCAAGAGGCCCCCATCTCCAGCTCTAAGAAACCATTCTGAGTAACTTCAGCTTCACTCATCAAATTAAACATCTTCTTGTACCTTAGCCTTCTAGTGACATCAAAATCAGCAAGCCCATTAGAAAACCCATTTGTTCTTCATAGTGATCTATCACCAATATTGTGAAAGTGAACATGGCTAGAAATAATAGTTTGGCATGAAGTACAAACGATCTGAAGTTGGAACAGGGTATCACGAGAAACTTTGCAAAATATCATGTTCAAGATATCCTCTAGTATATGACCTACAAAAAATGATTTCCCCAGCCTTTAACTCTTTTGTTTGAGCTAGCCTCTCTGCATGAGACGATTTTATATGTGGACCAACTTGATGAACTCTCTCCTTTCTTCTCTACATCCTTAGCCTTATCCATGCCACATATATGCTTGCTTGATCCATCCTCTATACATGAACCAATTTTATGGGTAAGCCAATTGATATAAAGTCTACTTGATCTAGGATCACCTTTCTTCTCACCTGAAAAACATGCACAAAGCAATGCATTCAACAAAAGTCCTCAGAAATTAATGTACCAGTTTTTCTCTATCCAATTGAATACTCTTCTTCATGATACTCCTTATGTTCCTCTATATACACATAAAAACTTAGTGGAAACATAAAAAGTGATCCAATACGGCACAAATAAATTAAAATAATAATGAAAATTTAAGCATTCATACAAAATATTATCTAAAGTAGTTGAAACAATTCAAACAATGCATAATCACCATAACCAAATCAAAACTATGGCAATCATCAAATTAAATATATTAACACTAATTGGGCTTAAAATTTGGGAAGCATTTCATCCTCTTTCTCTTGTTTGAGCTTAATTGATGCAACGAAAGCTTAAATTCTCCTCTTCCCTTTGACTCAGATCAAACAGATCAATGACTTAAATTAATAGAAAGGAAACCATAAATAATCAGTTCTTTGGAAAGAAAAACAGTCATTCAGATAATACGGTCTTTCACAAACCAGAAATAATCTTCTGCTAACTGAAACATAGTTCAGATTTGTAGAAACAAACATACGATTTGAAAACAAGCAATCAACAATAATATAGAATCATGCATATAAAATGAATTAGAGAAGGCAAACGTAATTCTGTATCATCACTCCATAAGCCAGAAAATACTTACAACCCCAACTTGAGCAGCGCTCTCTTCTCTAAAACAAAACAAAAAAACTTACACCATAAACAACTACGCTAAAATTCTGCCTCCACTCCCACAAAAGAAAAGAAAAATCCAAAATTAGACTCCCACCAAATCGGACAGTTACAAGCCAAAAACATAGGCAGAAGCAAAGCAGACAGAAAGTAGGCCCGATAATTAATCTATGGTCATTGGTTACATTATCTTCCCTATCTTTGAAAAGTTCTGAATCTCCTGATTCAAAAGAGTCTAATCTTCTTGAGATCTTCTTAATGATCCAAAGTGTTGTCGGAATGAGGAAAACCCACTCATTTGATCAAATTATCTTCTAATTTTTAGCTCCTGTCACAGCAATCTGAGTATCAAGTATAAGTTTTGTCTCTTCCAAAATGTCCCAAACCATTCGAATGCATTTTTCAAATCAGTTTTTCTCTGTAGATCATGTGGGAATACAAAGTTAGTCTTTTAAATAAAAATTCACTTATCAAAATGTAATCTTCAAACAACTTATTCCTAACAGCAATCGGTTATATATTCTCTTTCATTTTCTCAAATCCAACAATTTTATAGCATATTCCTTTACCATAAATACCATACCACTTTTTGGCATCATTTAGTTTCTCACTAAAATAGACTATCCTTTATGACAATCGATCAAGGAAACACTTATTCCACAAAAAATTCTGATAAATCTCTTACAGAAATTTATTAACCCATGAAAACTCTTTATTTCTATAATGCTCTGAAGAGTAGGCCATTTAAGTATGGCTTTAACCTTTTTAGGATCAATGCATACTCCTCCTAAAGGAAAACTCACTTTTTTTTTTTTTTTGATAATTTATTAATAACCTCTCTCACTTCTAAAGAGTATTAAAAACAATTTGAAGGTGTTCCAATTGTTCTTCTGTGCTTTTATCGAAATTCAGAATATCATAAAAAAGATTACAACAAATTTTTCAATGAAAGATCTAAATACAACAAAAAAATCTTGTCACCTGCTAAACACTCTAACAACTCATCCATTCAAAAAATAAAAATAAAAAACGACACTGATACTTTCACCGTTATCTTATTGATAGTTCCTAGAATCCACAAACTCTCCATTTGCCCATTTGCCCCCTTTCTAGATCAAAGTAAAACAGGTGTGGCACAAGGGCTCATGCTCTCACTTACGAATCCCTATTCTAACAATTTACAAATCTGACGCCAAAACTGATGCAGCGAAAGCTTTAACTCTCCTCTTCCCCTTGACTCGGATCAAACAGATCAATGACATAAATTCATAGAAAGGAAGCCAGAAATAGTCATGTCTTTGAAAATATAAAAAATCATTCAGGTGACACTTCTTTCACATACCAGAAATAATCTTTTGCTAGCTAGAAATAGTCCAGATTTGCAGAAACAGACATATATGATTTGATAACAAACAATCAACGACAATATGGAATCATGCATTAAAAAATGAATAAAAAAGAGCAAACGTAATTCCGTATCATCACTCCAAAAACCAGAAAATGCTTACAACCCCAACTCGGAGCAGTACTCTCTTGACCTAAACTAAAAAAACTTCGGCCAAAAACAACCCCACCATAAATCTGCCTACACTCCCACAAAAGGGAAAGAAAAATCCAAAACAGACAGTTACAAGCCAAAGAATAGGCAGACGCAACAATTAATCTATGGTCACATTAATCATCCTAATGTTACTTGAATTTTAATTTTATTTTATTTTCAACAACAGTGAAAACAAGGCGATAGTTAGGGTTAATATTATCGGAGAGAACAATAAAGCTTTAGAGAATTCCCCCTTTCTGGAGAGGCTGAAGAAAAAAGGTTATAAAGTTTTGTTTCACGGCGGATGCGATTGGAAAGCTGAAGGAATACGATAGAAGAGGTCAAGCTGGAGGAAACAAAGGAAGAAAAGAAGATAAAAGGAAGAGAAAAAAACGCTGTCTTTAAGAACCTATGCAAAGTTATAAATGGCATGTAGAGAAACAAGGTCGAGAAAACCATAGAAATCAAGAAGGCCAGGCGGCAGAGAAGAAAGGAGAGAGTTCATCAAGCCATCCTCTCTACATGAGCTGATTCTAAACTTGATGAACCCTCCCTTTCTCCTCTGCAACCTTGGCCTCATATATACTTGCTTAATCAAATGATATAGAGTCCAGTTGATCCAAATCACCTTTGTTCTCTGCAGCCATTGCTTTACCCTTGCAATATGTATCTTTGCTTGAGCCTGAACCATCCTCGCTCCATTGCCCAATACCAAGTGGCTTACACTTGGTATAAGGCTGCTTACTAATATCCCCTACATTCTCTTCACTGAGAATGCTATTCCAGTGGATTCTCATCCTCTTCATACCAGCTGACTTGTCAGGTTCTATCCTGGAAGCCATCTTCTCTGTGTGATGTGTGAGGTGCCTCTAACAAACCCTTACGATTAAATAGAACTGGGAATTGCATTATAAGGAACTGATGAGCTGTTTCCAGAACTTCGGTACTATCCAAATTTTGCACCGACCTAAACATTTTGGAGCCTTGCTTTGTTCTGTTTTAAAAAAATTGGAGCCCTCCATCGGTTTCAACCAAAATTTGACTTTCCCTTCAAGAAATGGTTTTTGGAACTCGTAGAGTTTTAATATGGTAACCTCCCTTCATTATCATCTGATTAGGTACCTAACTAAATCAAGAGTTTGGAGCATTTAACTTTTCATGGTAAGGCATTGCTATTATAAGTGAATTTTTAGAAGAACAAGTTATATTATAGTGATGTGGTATATTAATAAAAATTATGAAATTTCTAAAGTACATATTGATTTTTAGTCAATACTTGTTTAGATCTTATTTAGACATCGGTAATATAAATTCACTAGAAAAAGGTCATGTTAGTATAATGGTACTAAGTTTTACATTGAATTGTATTTATATATATTATATTTAAATTTAAATTTTGATTTAGTACTTTATTTGATTTACTTTTAAATATTTAAATATTTGAAAAATATTTCTCTAGATCTAATTGTGTAGATTTTTTTTATATAAATATTCATATCAAATTTTCATAGTTCATATTGATTTTTGTGTATCTATATGTTTGGGAAGGTACTTTAATAAATTTCATTTGAGATTTCAAGTGGACTTTATGTGGACGAGCTCATGTTTTTCTTTAAAAAAAAACATTAAAAGGACATTATCCCTTACAAAACAAAAACCATTTTGTTGCGCAACTGGGCTAGCCAGTGATCCTTACATCAAAAGACAAACAGATGAATGAAGAAATAACAACGAATAACCAAAAAAGATAGTCCACAAAGGGTCAAACAACAACAACAAAAAAGAAGAAGAGGAATCTAAGAAATAACAAGACAAATAGATTTAGGTTGTCGGTTCCCAATTGTTCATCCCATCATTCTCTTGAGGGTCTTGGGTCCTACTGCAGCAAACAGAAAGTAGTTCCTGACCCATCATTTTGTTTTTCCTGACCCATCATTTTGACAACACCATCATGACCATATCTAGATCTATCTCTTTCCTTGTTGGGGTCAGCCTGCGTCATGCCCATCTCCCTTCTAAACCTTTCCATCTCCCCTGGCACCATAGTCTGTCTTTTACGCTTGTAAACTAGCATGTAGACCTGCATGTGTAACTGGTAGCCATTACCCTTTCTTTCAACTTTTTTAGTTTGAAATCCATGGGTAGAAAAAGGCCCATTTGAATTCATCCTAGGCAGGATTATACGTTGACTAACTGTGTAGGTGACAGGTATTGTGCATCTGCCATAGGGGAAAGGGACTAGTAGTGGCTATAGCTAACTTCGCGCACTCAATTGAGGTACCAAACAATGTCGAATTTTGCCAAAAAAATTTGGGTTGTTCTGTATGCACCTTAACTGCTTAAAGCTAAGGTTTGGGCTTCTCACCAATAACGGTCAACTCCACAGAAGTTGTTATGTGCACATTCGTCTAAAAGTGGTCAAAAAAGGTGTCGACCAATAGTAGACGCATTCATCCCCAATAGTAGTTCATAAAAGGGTCGATAAACATTTAATAAACCCCCAATATAAAATATAAAAAATGCCTAATTTAAAGTGTTTAAGTTGTTTTATCGACTCACGTGTTCTTTTTTAACGTTAGGAAAGTGGAGGCATAAACATCCCATTTCACCACATGTGGTTCATTATCGACCACGTAGCTATTAACGAAGGTGCCCTAAAAAGATGGTTTTTCGCCAAGATTTATCATTTTTCATTCCTCCCACCACCGTTTTTGGTCCGCACTGCTCTGCAACCATCATTGTCGACTGTGTAGGTAACGTCTTCAGCTTCAATCATGCTTCCTTTCTTGTATGCACAACTACAATTTTTGAAAACTATTGTCTCGTTGCCTTGTGTTTCATTAAAATGTTAATATCCCAACGAGGGTCTCTGTTTTTTCTGTTGATTGATTATCCGTGTGACTAAAGGGTTACATTACAATGATGAAATATGCTTCTGCATTAGTCCATCATGCTTAATGATGTGAATTATTATCCATATCCAAATATGGTTTCGTTATAATGATGAACTTTGCTTCTGCATTCCTGCATTTTGCATAGGGTTACATTAAAATGATGAAATCTGTGTCTGTGTTAGTCCATCATACTTTATGTGGTTTGTTTTGTCATCATTGCTTCAAATGTCGACCATTCTATTAAATTTTTTTACTATTTCATATTTGTTGTAGAGGGTTTCATTTTTGATGTGAATGATTATCCGTATCCATATAGTCTTCCATTAAAATGATGAACTATGCTTCTGCATTCCTCCATTTTGCATAGAGTTACATTAAAATGATGAAATCTGCTCCTATGTTAGTCCATCATGCTTTATGTGGTTTGTTTTGTCATCATTGTTTCAAATGTCGACCATTCTATTAAAATGTTTTACTATTTCATATATGTCATAGAGGGTTTCATTTTTGTTGTGAATGATTATCCGTATCCATATAGTGTTCCATTAAAATAATGAACTTTGTTTCTACATTCCTCCATTTTGCATAGGGTTACATTAAAATGATGAAATATGCTTTTGTGTTAGTCCATCATGCTTTATGTGGTTTGTTTTGTCTGGACAATTGCTTCAAATGCCGACACTTATTAAAATGTTTACTATTTCATATATGTTGTAGAAGGTTTCATTTTTGTTGTGAATGATTATCCGTATCCATATAGTTTTTCATTAAAATGATGAACTTTGCTTCTGCATTCCTCCATTTTGCATAGGGTTACATTAAAATGATGAAATCTGCTTCTGCGTTAGTCCATCATGCTTTATGTGGTTTGTTTTGTCTGGATAATTGCTTCAAATGCCGACCATTCTATTAAAATGTTTACTATTTCATATATGTCGTAGAGGGTTTCATTTTTGTTGTGAATGATTATCCGTATCCATATAGTGTTCCATTAAAATGATGAATTATGCTTCTGCATTCCTGCAATTTGCATAGGGTTACATTAAAATGATGAAATATGCTTTTGTGTTAGTCCATCATGGTTTATATGGTTTGTTTTGTCATCATTGCTTCAAATGTCGACCATTCTATTAAAATGTTTACTATTTCATATGTGGTAGACGGTTTCATTTTTGTTGTGAATGATTATTCGTATCCATATAATGTTCCATTAAAATGGTGAACTATGCTTTTGCATTCCTACAATTTGCATAGGGTTACATTAAAATGATGAAATTTGCTTCTGTGTTAGTCCATCATGGTTTATGTGGTTTGTTTTGTCATCATTTCTTCAAATATCGACCATTCTATTAAAATGTTTACTATTTCATATATGTGGTAGACAGTTTCATTTTTGTTGTGAATGATTATCTGTATCCATATAGTGTTCCATTAAAATGATGAACTATGCTTCTACATTCCTGCAATTTGCATAGGGTTACATTAAAATGATGAAATATGCTTATGTGTTAGTCCATCATGGTTTATATGGTTTGTTTTGTCATCATTGCTTCAAATGCTGACCATTCTATTAAAATGTTTACTATTTCAGATATGTGGTAGACGGTTTCATTTTTGTTGTGAATGATTACCCGTATCCATATAGTGTTCCATTAAAATGTTGAACTATGCTTTTGCATTCCTGCAATTTGCATAGGGTTACATTAAAATGATGAAATCTGCTTCTGTGTTAGTCCATCATGGTTTATGTGGTTTGTTTTGTCATCATTTCTTCAAATATCGACCATTCTAATAAAATGTTTACTATTGCATATATGTGGTAGACAGTTTCATTTTTGTTGTGAATGATTGTCCGTATCCATATAGTGTTCCATTAAAATGATGAACTTTGCTTCTGCATTCCTGCATTTTGCATAGGGTTACATTAAAATGATGAAATTTGCTTTTGTGTTACTCCATCATGCTTTATGTGGTTTATTTTGTTTGGACAATTATGTATATATATATATATATATATATATATATATATATATATATATATAGTGTACACAACTAATTTAACAGACCCCCAATATGGAATATAAAAAATGCCTAATTTAAAGTGTTTAAGTTGTTGGGCCGGTTCACGTGTTCTTTTTTGATGTTAGGAAAGTGGGGCCATGAACATCCCATTTCACCACATGTGGATCACCGTCTACCACATATATGCTAAGATTGGTGCCCTCAAAACAATAGATTTTCACCAATTTTCATCATTTTTCATTCCTCCCGCCACAATTTTGGTTTGCACCACTCTGCAAGCATTCTATCTTGTGTACATCCACCACATCCCCAATCTTTTTTTGAGTATGTTTACCTGAATAACCATGCATATATATTCAGACTTCAAGTATATATATATATATATATATATATATATATATATATATATGCTTATTGTGTACACAACTAATTTAACAACCCCCAATATCGAATATAAAAAATGTCTAATTTAAAGTGTTTAAGTTGTTGGGCCGGTTCACATGTTATTTTTTGACGATAGGAAAGCAGGGGCACAAACATCCCATTTTATCTTGTGTCGGCATTTCTGCAACCAGTCTATGTTGTCTCATCATTTCTGCTTTCTTTCTTATATGTATACATATACATAATTATATATATGCCAAGTATCAGATACATATGTCATTCTTTTCTCTCAGTACATAATTATCTATTTCATTCTTACTATGTAGATATATGTATATGGATGCAATCTTGACGGTGATGGAATTAAACCATGATTGTCTCAATGCCTTCCATCTCATTCAAATGTTTACTAAGGGTTACATTCAAATGCTACAATGTTGTAACCATGTGTGCACAGTTACATATCTGATTTATTTGGCCATGCAACCTTATTGCCTCCACTCTGCAACTTTCAGGTAACGTTGCACCCATCGACCATGCTTCCTTTCTTGTATGTAGCAAGGGAATTGAACAATTATTATCGGTATGCCTAATTATGTTTATGTCTACATAATTATGTGTGTGTCTGCATATTTATGAATATGCATGCATAATTATGTGCACGTTTGCATAATTATGTGTAAGTTGCTAGAATTATATATATGCAAGCACAATTGTGTTTATGTATGCATCATTATGTATATGTATGTACATTAGTATGTATGTATATGCATCATTATGTTGGCGTACTTATTCATTATATTGCCATACTTATTCATTATTTTCATTATTGTTACTTTGTTTTAGGTCTTCTCAATGGATAGAACATTTGCTATTGAATGTTGTCATTTGGAGTCCTTGGAAGAATAGTGCTCCAGATTATTTAACGTGTGTGATGCTGACATCAAACATGCTATTCTCTACCTTCTGAAACATAATATTGTTGACTCGCATGTACACGATGGGGTGATTTATAAACTAGTATTTTCTACTCTCTTGAAGTTACCGGTCTATTTGAATGGGTCTTGAAGGTGGTTAAGTATGTGGTTGTTTCCAACAATTCAAAAAATGTTGCGCAGGGGAATTCGTGTGATCAATCCAAACATTATCTCTAGCATGCTTGACTCATTTTTTGGTAATAGAGTTGGCTTTGAAAATAAAATGGTGGAGGCGTGGGAGATCTTCAAGCTATCTTGCGCTAATGATAACTACGCTTCTATGAGTATCTTCCATGGTCACAATGAAGATTTTTCACTTGTGACGATAAGATTGTTATGATGGACTACTTTTTTGGAGTTGGCATTTTTGTCGATAAACTAGGTCATCTTTAGATCAATTCCTCGAACATACTTATTCCATCCTTTACTTTTTGGAAATATCCTCTCATATGTGGGGCAACTGTATTTGAATGCAATATGATCGGCTTTAATGTAATTGTGCACACATGGCCACAACATTTGAATGTAACCTTTTAAACATAATGGTATACTTTTTTTTGTAACTACAAGCAAATTAATTTTCTAATATCTATCATGCAATTAGGTATCTTTTATATTCGATGTTGGGGTTTTTAACAAATTAGTATGTGTATATGTAGCAGGAAATGTATATATGTGTGTGTGTGTGTGTACCTCTCTCTCTCTCTCTCTCTATATATATATATATATATATATATATATATATGTATGTATATATGCATGTATATACATGTATGCATGCATATGTATGTATGTATAGATATGAGATCTAAATAGGATATGCAAGTAAGAATTGACTAATTGGTTGTGAGCAATAAGAAATCTTTAATTCTAAGTCTACACATACGAGAATTGAATTGGATATGCAGGTATGAAATGACTAATTGGTTGCAATAAATAAGAGCTCACCTTGTAGCAAAAGAATGAATTGACATAATTTTTCCCACTAGAATTCAAATTCCAAATCCAACAACCACATATGATTGCATTCATCTTGCACATTTGAATGAATTCATAAAGGGATTTTGCAAGTTCATTTTCATTACTATCAATATTTCATAATTAAGTATGAATCTAGAATGGGGAATTTGTTGCTGCCATTTTCATTAAAATATGATGTCTCATCCAATATATTATGTTTTTGTGCATGAAATACTGTTAAGGATGATTGTATGTTAGAGTGTTACACTACCCCCGATTGTCACATTTTTTTGCAAGTATGGGAGACGTATGAGAGGTCAACAAGTTCGATGAAGATTTCATTAATCAATGTACCTAATTGTGTTTTTTAACACACCATTTTTTGGGGAATTCTTTTTATCTACTCATTTAATTTATTTCTTTGCATTGGTTTAATGAAATTGAGTATAGAATGTTCAGATATGTTGATTACATTGTGGTTGACACCTTTTTTGCAGGCCTTCAGGAACCTATTCAAGAAGAGTACAAGACAACAACTATCAATCACATGTAAAGTCTTTTTGGCTTTACTGGGGCAATGACCTTGTAGACACTTGTTTCTATTTCGATTTTAGTTTACTTTAGTTTTTTGTATGCTAAATTGAATGTTGAATTCAATATATATATATATATATATATATATATAGAGAGAGAGAGAGAGAGAGAGAGAGAGAGAGATGCATATAATATATACATATACATAAATATAAATTAGAACAATATTTCCACAATTACAAAATAATTAGATTAGATAAAAAATTCTTAATATTGCAAGCTTATTTGTGCCTTTACATTTGATTGTCTACTTGCATAACTTTAGTTTCTTGTTTTCAATTTGCTTGTATGTTCTTAGTTCCAATATACAAAGTAGAATTTGTGTTATAAACAAGTGCAATAATACATTAAATCAGACAACTATAAGAGTACAAGACAACAACCATCAATCACATGTAAAGTCTATTTGGCTTTACCGAGGCAATGACCTTGTAGACACTTGTTTCTATTTCGAATTTAGTTCACTTTAGATTTTTCTATGCTAAATTGAATGTTGAATATATAT
>MU228082.1:6342522-6354751 GCA_018584345.1 Thuja plicata | reverse complement strand
TATATATATATATGAAAAAAGTTCAATTGAATGTTAGAACGATTAGAGAATGATAGGTAGATTAGAACAACTATTAGATTAGAACAATTACAGAATAATAGGTAGAGAACAATTAGATAAAAAGTAGAGGACAATACATAAGAACACGTAGAGATCAATTATAAAAAAAGTAGAGGACATTCAGAGACATTAAAAATAGAGAATATGAGAGCATTATAGAACAATTCCAATTAAAAAGAAGGTTTCAATTACATCTACTACATCAACATTACATTCTATACTTGTATGTCATATGGCACAAAATTCACATTTCTCTTGAGAAAGACAGCTCTGAAATATACCACCAATGGCATTAATTAATTTTCTAATCATATCAGAGTTATATCTCGTATCACTAAAATTGCATCCATATAAGGATCAAAATTAGGTCGTATCAAGTCATGGTGTGGGATCTGCTTTGCATAACACATGACAAAAAAACCTTCTTCAATCAAAAAATGAATTACATATCAAATAAGTCTTCTTTAACTGCCCATACCAGTTTCAAAACTTGTAGGGCCAGAAAACCCTAGGCAGTAGAGGTCGTCCCACTTATAGCAGTAGATTGTTCGGTAGGCAGGCCTTGTAGGCAGCTTGTTATACGAGCAATAAATGCTTCTATAGTGAGTTGGATGTTGTCAGGGGTAGTCCCAAATGGTAAGATGCTCACAGCTTCATATAGTGGGGAGTAGATGGGCATCATGCTATTCACAATGGGCTATCCTGGCTCCTCTACTAAGGCCTTTTGTTTAGCTTTCTCTGCTTGTATTGCTTTCTTTGCAGCTGCCTTGTGTTCTCATTCAGCCTTTGCCTCCTCTTGTCTTTGTAGCCTCTCCTCTTTTTTTTCCCTCTTCTCATCATCTTCTTTCACTTTTCTTGCAGCTTTTTCTCGCCCTTAATACTTCTCTTTCTAATTGGTGTGCTTTACGTTCAACCTTCCTGCCCATCACTTGTTGTTTCTTTCTACTTTGCAACTCCTCAATCCTCTTCCTCTCTGACTCTTGAGAGTTGAACATTTCAATGTACTGATCGGATGTTAAAATTTGGGACTGACTGTTGAGGCGAAGTACTCCTATCCGACCTCCCCTTGATGAAGGAGTCACCCGCTGCACTGGAAGTCTCAAGAATTGGCTTGTTGATGTTCTCACTGATAACATAAGTTTTGTCATTAGTGTGCTAAGAGAAACAGTTCTTTTAACTATCGGCTACACTACACCGAAAGACAGGTTTCAGTTCAAACCGAAAGTGTAACCTGAAAATGATACAGAGGAACCTGACAAGCAGGTTCAAACTGAAAGTGTAACCCAAAAATGATACAGAGGAACCTGACAAGTAGGTTACACTAAACCGACATAGTATTAAAGAGAGGAACCTAACAAAGCAAGGGAACCTGATAGACAGTTCATAGAAGGAACACCGAAAGACTTTTAGAGCAACCCAAGCATGAGACACCAAAAGTCAGTTATATCTCAAGAAAAGTGGATCTGACTTCCACGTTAGATAAAATAATTATGTTTTATATTTAGAGTTTAGATTTGATTTAAAACCATTTCTTGAGGGACAAGAAAGATAATTGTAATTGTTTTAATCATTCTAACTGATTAAAAACATGATAACTAGGAGATCAAGGTCAAGTTGTAAACCTTCGATCGTAGAGTTATCTTTGTAATACGTGAAACTGAATTAGGTCAATCTATTGTATAAATAGATGTGTAATTCTTCATTTCAACATGAATGTAAGGATGATAGTAGCCAAGGAGCACATCTATGGATCAGACTGAGAGTTTCAAGAAGAAGAACAGTAAAAGATGAATTTGGTTATCAAGAACCAAGAATCAAGGCTACCGAGCAACAGAGGTATTAATCAATCACATTAGGTGATACTTTGTACATGTGATTTTAATGGATTTGTAATTAGCAATTAAATATTGCATACACTCAGGTCATGAGTATTTTTGTCTACATTCTAACAAGTGTAGCAAATAGAAGAAATCCTTTCAAGAAAGGTGGATTTAACAATCCTTTGTAAATCTCTTAATCGAGTGCACACTAAATAGTGTTTCTAAAGCTCTTAACATAATAGACCTTAAACAGTCTCCACATAATACTCCTATCAGGGTAGATAATCAGAAGTGATCAAATTCTAAGCCTCAACCGAACCCCTTCCAATCTGCAGATAGTGAAGTTTTTGTGGGTGTCATCCCCACTGTAGTTTTTTACCTTCTAACAGGGGTTTTCTGCATTACCATATCTTGTGTTATGTGTCATTACATTTCATGAATGCTTCTATGGATGTTTACATGTTTATTCAGTTTATGAATTGATATAACTTACACAAAGATAGTATAGAACAGATGGTTGGCTATACAATAGATTACTAAATGGATAAAGGTTTAAAGAGATAAAAAATTTAGAGATTCTGATTCACCCCTCCCCTCTTAGTACATACTTCCCATTATTTCCAAAAATTAGTATCAAAGCTAGATCTCTTAATTGGAAAAGTTTAAAGACTTAAGAGAAAAGATCATACAATGGAGAAGTGCAAGATTGACAAGACTATTGAGAATCGGAAGCTAGAAATTTAAATCTTTTATGAGTAGTATAAAGAAGCTAGAATCAAGATGAGACAGTTGCTGGATGAAATAAATATTATGGCATCTCGTTGTAATGAAACAGACTACCAAGAGGAAGAGATACCTGATGTATTTGAATCTTCAGGATCTACAACAAGCAAAGCATCAGACACATCTAAGAAAGCATCACAAGCTTAAATGAAATCAATCAACATCTAGTTGGAAAAGTAAAATCTTTGCAAATTAGTCAAGAGACACAGATGGTAAGAATGATTGATGTAATGAACAATGCTAGACAAGCTAAGCAAGAAAAAACACTAGTTATTGATGATAGGAGGAAGATTACTGAAAAGTTACAAGAGAAAGAGTCAAAAATAAAAAGACTTACAGAACATCATCACGAGATCACAAATAAGATTATTCTTACGAGTCAAGAGGAAAATAGAATGAATACAAAACTCATTGAAAGCATAGAAGCTATCAGTGAGCTAAGAGAAGAAAATGAAAAGCTGAAGCATGAAGTGAGAATTCAGAAACAATATAATGACATGATCAAGAGAGCTGAAGAAAGCACCAAAAGGATGGATGACTTTTTGGATGGACAAAGAAGAGTCAACAACAATACCGGACTAGGGTATACGGAAAATGAAGAATCACCAAACCAAGTTGATCCAAATAATGCCTATGCAAATCCAAGACCAAGAAAGCAATCATGCAATCACTGTGGAAGTCCAGGCCACACATCAAATGTTTGCAAGAGAAAAATGAAAGGTATTCCTAAATCCACACCATTCATAGGAATTTGTTATAAATGTAACAAGAAAGGACATAAAGCATATGAATGTAAATCTGAGGTGAAAAAACCAAAGAAGGAAACCTACATGGAAAAATATTGTCCTACTTGCAAAATGCATGGGCACACATCTCATGAATGTTGGAAGAAGAAAAAAGCAAGCATGGAAGCCTAAAGAAAATGAAACTACTTATCAACCGAAAAGAGTCAGTAACCAATATGTTTGGGATTACAATACATGGGAAAACTGCACAACATGTGGAAGATTTGGACACATAGTTGAAAATTGCATAAGTCAATGGACAAGAAAGTCTAGGAGGTAGACTAACCCCAGAATGGCATGTCTACACTGTCATAAAGTTGGTCATCTAAAGAAAGACTGCAGAGACCGAATGACAGAGATCAGCACCTTTGCCAATGGAAACACCATTGAAGACATGAGGAAGATGAGAAACAAAATGTGGAGGAGAGCTACAAACACTAATGAGGCTAGACCAGCAATGCAAATGGTGACACCTTATCCAATGGATCTGGTGACATCACCACCCCCACCTAAGCAGAACAAGTAAGTATGGAACTGCATTATACCAAGTTATATTTTGCATCAGTTCCATTATACATTGATGAATTGCCAAATCAACATGATTAAAGATGCAATATGGTATTACTTGTTACAATTATGTGAATTCAATTTTATTGGTTAATGCTTATCGAACATCATCGATGTGAATACAAAGCTAAGTTGTCTATACTTACCGAGAATCATCGGTCAACATATAAAAGCTAAGTTGCTAGTGAAAACCGAGATCCATCGGTAATCATGAAAGACAATGTTGCCTTCGCCTTACACTGAAATCCATTGGTGAAAGTAACAAGTTGACAGCTACCCTAAAGAATCGCATTCTCATTGAGAATTTTATTTATGCATCACCCGATGACTCTGTCTTCACACATCGAGAAGTGGTTGAGCATTTATGATATGACTTAGGGCAAATTCTATAAATAGACGGCGGAAGGGTTTCATTATTCACACAGCGAATTGAGTAAAGAAATAGAGAAAAACTAGAGCACAAAGTGACCAGATTGCACAATGACTCCAACCCGGTTCACAACACTCAGAAGGATTCCCAACAGTGACAAAAGGTTGAAGTAAGTAACAACAATCACTCAGAGCTCTGTTTTCATTTACGAGAAGAAGCCCTAATTTCTGAAATGATGGCATCAACTTCAAGAACCTCCAAGATCAAGAATGATAAGAAGAATAAGGTCAATCTAATCAAGAATACCACCTATGAAGAACCTCATTACAAGATATGTCCTGAGGTTGCTTCACAATCTGACAATGCTGGTACATTCTCCAGAATACCAGTTAGGGTTTTTCTCGTTGAAAATGTGTGAGCTTATATACACAACAAGATTGCAGAAATAGGAGACCCAGAAGTTGAGAAAACTTTCAAGAAGCTTTGCAATGATGATGGAACAATAAAGGAAGAGCATAATCATATTGAAGTAAAAGGGCTCACACATGCCCTACTATTCCTGAAGGAATTCAAAACTGAATAGATTCGATTAGAACTGAGCAGGATACATGACCGAAAGATATGGATGGATGATCCAAAACTGATAACCAGGGATGTTATACTCACTGTTACTGGTTATCCCATAACCGATAAAGTAAAGGCACTAAAACACCCTCCTAAAGCTAACATTGAAAAGAATACAGGAGCGGCATGGGATGGAAGAGGATTAAAGGTATCCACCATCAAATATGATGAAATAAAATTTGGAGCATGTATCTTAGGATACAAGTTCTTTTAGGCTAGCAGGATGAACAATATTGCATCTAGATCAGTGGATACAACATACAAAATTGTCAAGAAGGGACTGCAGTTGGATCTGTCAAAACTTCTACTAAGACAATTGGATGAGAACATGAAGACAATAAGGATTGCAAATTCCAACTCATGTAAATTTGGATCACTCGTCATGTGCATATTTTTCTATTTCCAAGAATCCTTCCCATCCATAGGAAATGTCAAATGGGACACTAGTAGACCAGTGACCACACAGATTAGTGAGTTCATTAAATCACTAGGAGATAATTTTGAATCAGTCATGAATGAATATTTGCTTGATTTAAAGAAATAATACAGAAAAGAATGAGGATTCCAGAACAATTAGTAGAAAAATTCAAGACTAACATATGTTTTATGGTGGACACTGACTACACCTACATCAAGCCAGATGTACCGAGGACAGCATGGTTGGCACCATTTGACTATGAGGTTAACATAGATCAAGCATCAAATGATATTGAGGCATTGATAAATGAACCATTAGATAAATCACAACCTAAGTTTGGAACTTATGAGGAAGCCAAGGAAAGGATAAAAATTGGCTTAGTTGTGAAAAAAATTGATAGAGAAAGATAAAATGGTCAATACTTTGAAAGAAAAATTGCCGGTGAATGAGGAGGAAACATAACAGACTAAAGAAACTAAGGGTCAGTCACATGTCGATGAAGCTAAGAAGGAGAGTGACTCAGAATCCACAGAGTCTGATTCACCACCTCCACCACCAGCAAAGAAGCCAAGGACTACTATTGCAACTAGGACTAGGAGTTAGACAGCAAAGGATGCAAGTCCTTCACCAATAAAGAAAGGTCAAGTAAGGACCTACAAAAGAAAGCCACAAACAGGGAAAAGGGGGCCAACAAAAAGAAGAAAGTTCCTCAAAACAAGGGAAGACATTGAGGACACTAAAAAGGATGAACAATCTGTACAAGTTATCAAGAACACAATACCTTCTACAATTGATGAGGTATGTGCTTCTATTATCAAATCGGGTACAACAAATGATCACAAGATTAAGAAATGGCTAACATTGGATCCCGAGGATCAAAATAAAATAAAAGAGGCAATTATCACAATGATGTGTGTATTCAAATATGTTCCAATACAATTGATAGATAATATGCCAAAAGAACTTTTGAATAGATTGTTGGTAAGATGGACATTTACATTACACTTTGAGAAACATATTAGGGAAAGAGCCCTAGTTTTTTTCATGCCTCCCGAATCTAAAATGGAGGAGATTGAAGAGATTATGAAGAAACACTCTAAAATATTCTCACGAAATTTAAGAGCCTACCAAGTGCTTCAAGGACATCTACTTGAGATAGATAGGAAGAGTAAGGCTGAATGGAGAAAGATACTTGATATACCTAAAAAGGATACAAGTCCCAAGCCACAAATAGCTCTTACTGACAAGCAACAGAATAAAGATGATTGGGATAAACAGAGCCTTGAACATATCATTATTAATGATGAGGATGTTAATGAAGAATCATTGAACACAAAATCCAACAAGGATATGGACATTGTAGATGAAACATGGCCGGATAATATTGTCATTGATATTACCGGAGGAGATCCTACAGATGAGATACAGAAAGATGAAGATGTCACTGTTGTCCAAGACCAACCTGATGAACAGGACACTACTACAGATTCTGCACAGGTAGACACACCAAGACAGATACCACTATTGATACAAGCTATCAAAAAAACTCGGAGAAGGAGAAGTCACCTGAAAAAGATGCAATCATACCCCAAGATAAGGGAAATGAAGAAGAAAATAAAGATACAACTGATGAATAGGTAGTCACCGGTGGAGAAAAAAATGTTACAAATGTAGATCACACACCAAAAGATGGAGATCACACCAAAAAAGATGCACAAATGAAAGATACGGATGAAGTGCAAAAAGACAAAGGTGAAGAAGAGAAGAAAATTGAAGATACTCCTAAGGATACCAAAGATGTTGTAGATACACCAAAGGTTGATGAGGAGATGTCCACGTGCAACCGATAGGCAAACCCCGAGCAACAAGGAAAAGGTACAACACCATAGAAACAACCCTCCAACACATCAGACCAAGCAGAAAAACTTGCTATGGTTTTGCATACAGGTGCATCACAAAAGAAGAAGAATAAAACCAAGAAGAGTAAGTTGGAGGTCACACTTGATGAAATCATTGAAATAACAAAGTGTGATCCAACCACATTGGACTATGAATCTCTTATAGAATATGGAGAGATATGTCAAAGGAAAGCAATGCAGGAAAAGCTTAGAAAAGAACACAAATATTCTCTAGTGTTGAACACCATAAGAGACATCTTAAGCCAAATAGTTCTTGACATTGATGTTGATCACAATGCCCCCATTCTGGATCAACTTTATGTTCTCACCGAAGAAATCACAACTCAAAATGTGGATGCATAAAAAGCTATTGAAGAACAAGCAGAACAAAAGTTCCAATACAAATTGACAGAAAAGATCAGCCAAGAAGTGGCAAAAAATAAGGTAAAGCTTTCATAAATAATAAATGAATTAGATCCAATCATTACTGAAGCTATTTCCTTAATTCAAAAGCTATGCACTTTGGAAAAATCCACTAAGGATAATAGTGATAAGATTGCAAAGATCAATTCAAATCTAAATGCAAGTGCTAAAAGTATAACCAAAGATGACAATGCAATCAAATTGCATTATGACAAGATAATGGAAATAAAAAGGTTAAGACAAGAAATTTGAGAAGTAGAATCACAGTTTAGAGAAGAGGTTACCGAGATACAGGCTCAAATCTTACCAAACCTCACACTTCTGCAACAGTACATTACTTCGGCAAGAAAGTTAATTGCCACCCCCAAGATGTCTGTAACAGACAACATCTATGATATGCATGTACAAATTACACTAGAGCACATGGCTCTTGAGCATCTGAAGGAGAAATGGGAGAAAATGATGGACGATATGAAGACTTCTCATTCTCATATTTTTGATAAGTTGTAAGTATACACCTTTGCCCTTACTATCAAAAAAGGGGGGAAATGATATGTATAGAATATATAGTAAAAAGGGGAAAATGATGTATAATACAAAAGGGAGAATGATATGAAGATAAGGTGAAAAGGGACTATAGTATATAGGCAAGTGTACATGTACAAACATATACTATATCAGCATATACATAGGGGGAGTCATAAAAATGACTAAGGTAAACACATGGTGTACATACTAAACACTTTAGTATTTTGCACATCAGTTTTTGATACTAATGTCAAAGGGGGAGATTGATGAAATAATTTTTTCCATTAGTATGCTAAGAGAAATAGTCCTTTGAACCGTTGGTTACACTACACTGAAAGATAGGTTTTAGTTCAAACCAAAAGTGTAACCCAAAAATGATACAGAGGAACCTGACAAGCAGGTTACACTAAATCGACAGAGCAGTAAAGAGAGGAACCCGACAAAGCAAGGGAACCCGATAGACAATTCACAGAAGGAATACCAAAAGAATTTTAGAGCAACCTTGAGCATCAGACATCGAAAGTCAATTATATCTTGAGAAAAGTGGATCTGACTTCCACGTTAGATAAAGTAGTTATGTTTTATATTTAGAGTTTAGATTTGATTTAAAACTATTTCTTGAGGGACAAGAAAGATAATTGTGATTGTTTTAATTAGTCTAACTGATTAAAACATGCCAACTAGGAGATCAAGGTCAAGTTGTAAACCTTCGATCATAGAGTTATCTTTGTAATACATGAAACTGAATTAGGTCAATCTATTGTATAAATAGATGTGTAATTATTCATTTCAACATGGATGTAAGGATGATAGTAGCCAAGGAGCATATTTATGGATCAGACTAGGAGTTTCAAGAAGTAGAACAATAAAAGATGAATTTGTCTATCAAGAACCAAGAATCAAGGCTACCGAGCAACAGAGGTATTAATCAATCACATTAGGTGATACTTTGTACATGTGATTTTAATGGACCTGTAATCAGTAATTAAAGATTGCATACACTCAGGTCATGAGTGTTTTTGTCTACATTGTAACAAGTGTAGAAAATAGAAGAAATCCTTTCAAGAAAGGTGGATTTAACAATCCTTTATAAATCTCTTAACCGAGTGCACACTAAATAGTTTTTCTAAAGCTCTTAATAAAGTAGACCTTAACTAGTCACCACATAGTACTCCTAACAGGGTAGATCTTCAGAAGTGATCAAATTGTAAGCCTTAGCCGACCCCTTCCAATCTGCAGATAGTGATGTTTTTGTGGGTGTCATCCCCACCAAGGTTTTTACCTTCTAACAGGGTTTTTTTGCATTACCATATCTTGTGTTATGTGTCATTACATTTCATGAATGCTTCTATGGATGTTTACATGTTTATTCAGTTTATGAATTGATATAACTTATACAAAGATAATATAGAACAAATGGTTGGTAATACAATGGATTACTAAATGGATAAAGGTTAAAAGAGATAAAAGTTTTAGAGGTATTGATTCGCCCCTCCCCTCTCAGTACATACTTCCCCTTATTTTCAACAATCACTTGCTGCCCTTCCTTTTGGGTGCATGCCATGTAGCGAGCTTCTTCATCACTTGTCTCCATATCATCATCACAAACTATATCATCCTCAGCATCCCAATCCCTTGCACTGGTGAAATAATGGATTACTTATGTTGGATCAATTTCGAGAGGGAGTGGCATGGAAAGAGTGACATCTTCTAACCTAAAATCAGTATGTAGTCCTACGTTGGTGGCTACTTTTGAAATCCACTCTGGTAGGTTAGCTTGTGTTGGAAGGTTGAGATCAGCTGATGCACTTTCAATACCTTCTATTGGTTGTGATGGATCACTAACACCTTCTGATGGTGTGGTTTGCACACCTTCAGCTGAACCCTCTACATTGTCTATATTAGGTTGGTAATTTTGCACAAATAAATCAATTTATTCTTCACTGCACCCTACCAAATGCACGAAGGCCTCTACCACAATGTGTTCAGGATTACTCTTTAATGTAACTCCATCATCCTTTGTTCCAGCAGTTTTCTCTTGTTCTTCAACATGAAATGCCTCACTTGGCCTCATATCATTGTCTAGTGCAGACCTATTTAGTGGCCAAATACTAGTCCTGCGAAACCTAGTCATAATTTTCCATGGTGTCAATGCTTCCTTGAATGCCTTACTCGCAAGCGTTGGCAACTCTTCTCTGCCAATTTCAATGTGGGGGTTTTTTGACATCCATGTGCTTCTTTGTTGTTTGAAGTAATTCTTGAAAGGAGAGAAAACACTAATGTCCAATGGCTGTAACTTATGGATGGTATGAGTAGGTAGTTTTAGCAAGTCAATTCCCAAGCATTTTTCTTCTTCAATTGTCTTGAAGGTGACGTTGTTGTCGTGACCATCAAAGATAAGCAAGGCCATATTAGTGGGTGAAACCCCTCCAAGTATGGATGCTGCAAAATGTTGTAACCAATTAAGGTGCAGTTCCTTTGCCATCCATGCATGCTCTTGACACACCATGCGTGCACTTGCCTCACAGTTTGATATGTAATTTTTGATGTACCTCTTGGCTTTCAACAAGTAAAACCCAGAATACTCTGCCCAACCGCACTAACACAAGACAAAACCATGATCCCCTCTATACTTTTTGATATCAAGTGTGGTACACATCTCTATCCCAATCTAGCAATCACTCTCATTACATAGTTCCTACCAGCTTGAACACCAATCTCGTCGCAATTCCAAATTTTGCTTAATCCATAATGGTTGAAGTTGTAAATTTTAACCAAGTTGTCATAGAATGAGGACACAACAGAAGGTCGTAACATAATTTATTGGTCGCTATCCACTCCTTCAGTTGTTCTCATAGTCAAATCAAGGTGCCTTTTATGAAAAACAGACCACCGTGATTTCCCTGGCACACCATTATTGAATGGGTTGGGCATATCCCCACAAATCTTGGCAATGGTTGATTTTAGTTGGCTGATCTACAAACCGTGGCCAATTTCAGCCATTTCCTTGCACCAATGGACAAGTTCAGCCTCCTCCTCTTCATAAAAAATGGTACATGATCCCCTTTGGTTCATTGCTGAAATCCCAGTCAGCCATGATCTCAAACTCATATTGGGGACACCACACTTGATTACTGCACCTCTGATTGACATCCCCTTCTCTTCAACATAGGCAATTGCTTCTTCCATTTGCAGTTTTGACCACTTCACATTAGGCTTTGACTGGCTAACAGGTCAAACATTTTGAATATTGGGCTCTACCTCCACATTAGGCTAATTGTGGCATCCACTGTTTGTATCTCCCCCAAAATCAGAAACATGAATTTCTTCCCTAGAGGTCCTATCCACTTCATCTATGAAGTGTAGTCCACTAGTGACTCTGACTGTACATCTACCTCTACCTCTACGAGTTTGTCTGACCCCTGATGTTGAATTCAGTGTACCCCCAACCCTGCTTTCACCTCTAACTCTACCTCTACCTTTACCTCGTGTCTTGAATCTATACCTGCATGGGATTAGTCATCATTATTCAATTCCATTGTTGTACATACAAGAAAAGAAGCATGCTTGATGGGTGCAACACTACCTGAAGGTTTCAGAGTGGAGGAAATAAGGTTGCAAAGCCAAATAAATCAGATATGTAATTGTACACACATGGATACAACATTGTAGCATTTGAATGTAACCATTATTAAACATTTGAATGAAATGGAAGGCATTGAGACAATCATGGTTTAATTTCATATATCTAAATGATTATGTACATGTTTACATGATCAATCATGTATATGCATAGTCATGTTATATGTATTTGATACTTGGAGTCTAAAATATGTATGCATGATTATGCAGGTAAACATACTCATAAAAAGATTGGGGATATATGTATATATATATAGAGAGAGAGAGACATGTACATAATTATGTATATGTATACATGATCATGTATATGT
>MU228082.1:6309554-6342393 GCA_018584345.1 Thuja plicata | reverse complement strand
TATATATATATATATATATATGATTATGTTAACCTATACATAATTGTGTATATGTTAACCTATACATAATTGTGTATATGTATACATATAAGAAAGAAAGCAGAAATGATGAGACAAGATAGAATGGTTGCAGAGCGGTGCAGACCAAAAATTGTGGCGGGAGGAATAAAAAATGATGAAAATGGGTGAAAATCTATTGTTTTTAGTGCACCAATCTTAGCATATATGTGGTAGATGGTGATCCACATGTGGTGAAATGGGATGTTTGTGCCCCCACTTTCCTAACGTCAAAAAAGGACATGTGAACCAACCCAACAACTTAAACACTTTAGATTAGGCATTTTTTATATTCCATATTGGGGGACTATTAAATTAGTTATGTACACAATATGCAGAATTTTATATATATATAGATAATTTTTCAAACAAAAAAAACCACATAAAGCATGATGGAGTAACACATAAGTAAATTTCATCATTTTAATCTAACCCTATGCAAAATGCAGGAATGCGAGTTCATCATTTTAATGGAACACTATATGGATACCGATAATCACTCACAATAAAAAATGAAACCCTCTACCACATATATGAAATAGTAAACATTTTAATAGAATGGTCAGAATTTGAAGCAATGATAACAAAACAAACCACATAAAGCATGATGGACTAATGTAGAAGCAGATTTCATCATTTTAATGTAGCCCTTTTGTCACACAGATAATCATTCAACAGAAAAAGAGACCCTCAATGAGATATTAACATTTTAATGAAATGCAAAGCATAGTAAACATTTAAATGAAAAATGTATCTGCTACTTCATATATGTCTATGTGTGCATGATTATTGAGGTATACTCATAATTGTGTATATGTATACAAGTACAGAAGAAAGCAGAGATGATGACACAAGATAGAATTATAGCATGTGATGGAGGGGTGACTCTGATATGATTAGAAAATGTAGATGATGCCATTTGTAGAAAGTTACAATGTGTATTGGTTCTCTAAGTGACAGGTGCATGACAAATAAGGTTATAAATTAATGAGGATGCAGTTGATGTATTTAGAACATAGAAAACAGTAATTTTACACAATATTCACCTATGAAATAAAATGAGAAAGGTTAAGCATAGTGTACCAACCTGAAGAAAGTCTATTTAATTAGGATTGTGCAAAAAATCTTCCTTCAACTATGAGGTATGTCGAGAATATTCAGACTTTGCAATAATGAAAAGATAATTCTTGCTTCACCTCTATGGTCTGCAAAGAATATTTAGACTTCCTATTTGTAGTAATGAAAATGAACTTGCAAAATCCCTTTATAAATTAATTTGAAAATTTGAATGTGTAAGTTGAATGCATTCATTTGTGGTTGTTGAATTTTGAATTTGAATTCTGGTAGGAAACATCATGTCAATTCATTCATGCGCTACAAGTTGAGCTCTTATTGATTGCAACCAAACAATCATTTCATACCTGCATATCGAATTCAATGCTTGTATGTGTAGATTTGATTGTGTAAATTCTTATTGTTTGCAACTAATCGGTCATTTTATGCTTGCATATTTAATTCAATTCTCATGTGTGGATTTAGCCTTATAGTTCTTTTTATATGTTTTTTTTTTTGTGTCTATATGGGATCCTTACACCAGATGTTGAAAATGCAAGAACTATTTGCAGATAGATTAAATGCCTCAAATAGTACAAACTTGTTTGGGAGAAAGTGCATATGAGAACCCATAGGGCCCATTTGGACGCAAGCATATCGGCCGTTATTCCCAAATTGTGAATTCAAAATTTGAAATCCATTGTTTGTGGTCGACATGCACGGATGGAATTGGAATTTCGGTATGCCAATTTTGCCAAAAAAATGGGCATACCATCTTCCACTTGAAAAGGTGGAATTGTAATATCGGGCTCGCATGCCGGTTTCATATGCCAATTTTTTGTGCCGTCGGGTCTGCTATTTTCTATTAACAATGTTTTGGCATCCGCGGCAGGTTGAAGGTTAACAGTTTTGGCATCATCTTTAATCACTTCCTCCGTCGGCACAAACACCAAATACGAGAAATCTCTACCATTTCCCAGACCTAGACTCAGTTTCCGGCTCCGGCTCCTCCATTTGGGCTGCTTGGGAAGGTAAAGGACTGCCTTGCGCAGAGAATTTCAGTGGTCTCCGTCATCTCGGAGGACCAGGGTTCGAACCAGGCTCAGTGATAGCATTTCCTCATCGCTTTAAAAAAAATTTACTACTTTCTTCCTGCTGATTTCACCTTCCTTTGCCAGACCCAGGGAGCAAACAGGTCCTCCGCTTTTTATACCAATGTTTGAATCTTCTTAGTCATCTTCCGGGTGAACCAAACAGGTCATCCCATATTTCGGAAATCATTTTGAGAATTTGATCTTCCAGAATTTCATTTTGAGAATTTGATCTTCCATAATTGACTATATCTGGCATTTGGTATTCCGTGGTCCAAACGGGCCCATAAAGTTTAGTTTGATTTCTAAAATTGTCATATGAGGGACCAATAAATGTTCTCTTGTATTTGTAATTTTACTAATTTTTTACTTTTGGTCCACTTGCATAAAGTGGTTATTGTAAACAATATGACTTTTTAATAAATGATTTATTCACTAAATTTATGCAAGGAAGATTGTATGTCTATCACATAAGGACCAATAGTGGTTCAATTTTTTGTTTTTTATATATCTACTACTTGTTCATGTATGAACATGTATTGGGGGTTGAATAAATATGTTTTGGGTTAATTATGTACATTTATTGGTGTGCAAGATTATTTCATATTGGGGGGTCCCTATGACGAAAAGTGAACGGGTATTGATGCTATGTCCACTACTGGTCCCTTTCCCCTACTCAATGGATTGTTTTTAAGTTAAGTTGCCTCATCGAAATTGCTCTTGTAAATGTGGCTACCAATGTTGAGAACAAAATGTAAATAAGGTACCATAGATATAGCATTCCTATCATCATATTTTGATTAGTACTCTTAATATACATAGTATCATTCCCCAAAATAGAAAAAGGAAGACCCATTAGTGTTCTTAATATATAATTTGTGCTATTTAATATAGCCACCATTGTAGGTTATGTAGATCACATTCAACCAAAAACCACAACTTGATTGAGTTCATTTGAAATTAATGTTTCATTTTAATGTACTCCCGAACCAGTTGACCAATATGTATAGGAATACTCTCAATCCTATAATCCTATAGAAGGTGGTAATGAGCTTGAATTAAGGGCTTTTTGGATGAAAATAGGCTTAGGGAGACACAAGACCATGTGGAATTTGTAAAGCCTATTAATTAGGGCCTAATGCAATGGAATAGGTTTTTTACCCTAGGTTTTTGCAGCATCAACAACCTCCCTAAACAAGATTTCAAAGAAATATAGTAAGAAGAAGGAAAAGGAAATGAGGTCATGATTCTAGAAATGGTTGAATAGAGGCATGTGGTAAAAATAATAAACTTTGAACCTCTCATCCAAGGTGAAATACTTCATGATCATTGGACATACTTGGCTCGAAGGAGACAACATTTGTTCCCATTTGAATCCACCATGCACTTTGATCATATATTCACTCACTTTGATAAACTTGTTGAGGTTGTCAATGCCCACCACTATACAACTAGTTTTCTTCCATTTTCTACCAATAGCTAACTAGGCAGTGACCTGTGCAATGAAATCCTCACTGATTTTGAGTGAAATGCATTCCACAATAACTCTCATATCCTCCCAAGAGGTTTCAAATTTCATATATATTCCTTCATCATAGCCATCGATACCCTTAATAAATTGAGATTCCCCCCTCTCATAGTAGATATGTCACACAGTGGCACCATTTTTGAACTCATTATGCTTACTTGGTTTGTTACAAACACAATTGTCACCCATCTTGTGAATAATAGTGGTAAAATTTGCAAAGAGGCCCACTTAGATTTTAATTTTCCTAATTTTATTATAGTTAAGAAAAACTTCCATAAAAAACTAATAGTTAAAGTGAAAATATGAGCTTTGTGTGCCCACTTGGGCCTAATTATTCCTTAGCCCAGTCATAACTCTTTGCTTGTTTAGACAATACTTCGTAATACATGATAAGATTTTATGTCAGGTTCCCATGGTATGTGATATCATTTCCCATTCATGAATTGAAAGATATCTATTAATGATAAGGCTACGGGTCATTTTCAAACGATACCATAGATCTTGCTATTGTTGCACAACCATTGAAAGACATATTTTGACTTTATTTAAGATTCCCAGTGGACTTCATGGGGAAGAGGTTATCTTAAAGTAATAATTAATTTTAGTAAGAATCATTAAAATTTTGCATTTCATATTGTTTTTTAGTCAATGTTTCATGTCAAAATATCATAATTTAACTATAACCCTTCTTCTACCTTTAACCATGTATCTAAAACTAATAACAATTATAACTTGAATTCTAACATTGAGTCTAATTCTAACTCCAACATTAATCTATACTTAATTGTGAACCTAACCCAACATTCTCACTAATCCTAAAGATAATTAAAACAAATAAACAAATTATTAAAAAAAATCATTATTACTAAATCTAGCATTACCTCTACTTCTAACTCGAATTCTATTACTAACTATAATAATAAAAGTAATTCTAACATTAAAACTAAACCTAGACCTAACTCTATATATGATAAGAGCAAGTAGATTTGCACTATCCACAAGATATATGTATGTTATCTCTGGATTTGATTGTGAGTAATTATTTCTTACACCAACTTTTCAAATCACACCTTGTGATCCATCATTAGGATGATAGAGAGACTAAGGAGAAAATTTATGATCCTGATGTTCCTAAAATATATTGAAATTAATGTTCATTGAGAATTGTTAAAAATTCAATTGAAACATATATTCAAACTTAATATTTATCATTCTATACACTATTATCTTTTGAAAAAATTAGTTTTTGTGCAACTTTTGAATATGTTGACATGTTGCAAGTATAATGAAGAAGAAAAAAGAACAAAACAAGTGTGGGAAGAACTACCAAAAAAGTTGGTGTTTATGACTATACCAAAATTGTCTAGTAGACCTCTCATTAGAATGGTGTTGGTCTATAAGAGGTGGAAGGAGATGCTTTCTTCACCTAATTCTCTAATAACCATAATATCATTCTCCTCCTAGATGTATTTTCTTATTGCACTTTTTTCCATTTGGGTATGAACGGATATGATCATGGAATATTGAAGGTGATGCAAATTTTTATAAGGCTCATAGAGGTGTTTTGTAGCAATATCTATTGTTGCTCAAAATGGGTAAGAGAGGGTGCTTCTAATTTCTACACATATAATAACCTAATGCAAGTACTCCAAATTGGATAGAACTTTCTTATATAAGATAAATAACAACCAGTATGTGTATTGACTTCGTAGCAACAAGTTTTATCTCTTCCATGAATCGACTCTAAACTTGCTTGGACAGTACTACAAGCACACAAATGGTCAAACTTACATTGAGATTTATGATTCAAAAGCTGAAAATTGAATTCAATTATGCTACATTAACTTGGATGATAATTCCATTGCTAGTATATTATACTACAAACTACTTGTCAATTGTAGGTTTATCCAAGCTTATGAAAATTACTATGGTAATATAATTCATTGAGAGTTTACTATGTCTTAGGAAATAGTTGGATATGAAAGTTGCATAGTGTTGTTTGACAAAGAGTATCAATAAATGTGGAAGTCATAAAGAAGGACAAAGAAAGAGGAGAAAAAATATACAATTACCTTTACACATCAATTTACCTCAAAAAAAAATTTGAAATACTACATAGCAATGGATGCATAGTAATTATGGGAGATAAAGTATCATTATATAATATTGAATGAATAATAATAGGAAACATTGAATTGGCAAAGTTTGACCCTCAACTTCCTATTGAAACCAACAAATATGGTAATTATGTACCATTATTTTTTATGCTAGAATGTATGGTAGCCATGGTAAGTTATTTTGAATAGTTCTCAATAATTATAGTATGTAGAATTTTGTAGAATTTAATGTTTTAAATCTCAAAATTAGAATTATATTGTAATGGACTTTTTACAATTTCATATGTACTTTAAGTTTTCTATTTTCAAATTGTACTAAACTTTAAATGCATTAATTGTTTTCAAATTAATTTAATTTACTCTGCTATATGCATATTTAATGACACCCATAAAATAAATTGAGAAATATTAAAGTTATTATATTTAATAACTAAGTTAAGTCAGCATTGCTTATTAATCTACAAATACTTTGTGCATTATATGTGTAACTGATTTTACTTCATTTACATGTTTGCATCATAATTGATTGTTTCAAACTATTAAATTCAAAACTCATTTTTAAATGTATTAATTTAATAAAAATACTATCACTTTCAAAAAATCATAGTATTATACAAATTGATTAATATAAATTTTAAATTATTAAAATTAACTTATTAAAATAAAATTAAAGTTATATTATCAAACTAAATTTATGCACTAATTAAAATAAAAGTTAGTATATACTATTTAATTATTTAAAGCAATCTATAATATTTTTTAAAAGTCTTCATTCAAATATAAAGCATATGTTTGAAATTTCTTTATTTATGCATGACTTTTGGGTATAATTTGATTTAGGGTTAAGGTTTAGTTTGGTTTAAGATCTACACAATTGAAACCTAATTGTAAACAATAACAAACCTCAATCTTAAAACTAAGTCAAAATGATACTGACCTTTTTAGCTAATTGAACATTAAAAAAATTAAATAGTAATCCTATTACTAAATTAAACAAATGAGAAAGAAGACACTACTTAACTATAAGCACAAATCAAACCTAAATTCTCTTAAACCCAATCCCTAAACCTAAGTAAGCATTTAACCAAATTGAATCTTAATTCTAAACCTTCACCAAATTTAACCAAATTGAATTCCAATCCTAATGTGTTATACATAATTGAATCCTAACTTATAACATAAGTAAACAGTATTAAATTCTAACATTTAACCCAATTTAAGGCAATACCAAAATAAATACTAACACAAAATTAAAATTGAACTCTAACCATAAACCAAATTGAATCTTAAACCTAGCACTAAAACAAATTTAACCATAAACCTAAACCATATTAAACCTTATTCCTAAACCTAACAACATTAAACCAAATTGAACCTTAATCCAAACCCTTAACTAATCTTAACCCTAACATTAAGTAAAATTAAATTGTAACCCTAAAACTATACATAATTAAATCCTAATTTTTAGCATAATTGAGTGCTAACCTTGGACCTAATTCAAGATTGAACCAAACTAAACACGAACACAAAAAAATATTGAAACCTAACCCTAAATGAACATGTTGAGACTCATTTTTACACAATATAATAGTAGGGATATGAGATTCAAATCCCTCTCTTGAAAGAATGACAAAGTCAATCCCAAGGTTCTCCATGGTCAGGTCACAACCACACTGAAGTTCAGTTGAAGATAATGTGATTTCATAGGGAGGACTTTGTTGGTTCAAAATTTTTTGAAGTTGAAACAAAGATTTTGATAACCCTTTTTTTATTTTCTGATTTTAAGAAAGATAAAATGTGCATGTAATTAAAGATTTTATCTTATTTACTTCTACGATGAAAAACTAAGCTTAACCGTGATTTTCCAAAATACAAAAGATGAAGGTTACGAGAATTTAAAGTAAATTACCAAAAGCAAATTCTAACGAACATCAACCGTAATGAATTCAAGTTACATATCAAATAATGGATCATATTACGAAAATCCATAATAATATGAAATATATAACTCACAAATCATATTATGTAGATGGAATCATCAAAGGAACTTCAAAAATTAGAGATATCTCAGAATTCATAAGAATTATGAAGCCATACCAGACATGCACCCATGTAAGAAAAATTATTCATCAAAAAAAACAATTATATCTTCACCATTAATTCACCGTGCCACAAGTAAGATAAATCACAGTTAACACCAACTATCTGAATCGCAAGCAAATTCACAACAGAACATACATTTGGCTCTTGAACATGTAAATAAATCTCCAAATTCATAATGATAGAAAATAAACAAACTAGGATTGCAACGCCCAATGTATAATGTATTATATTGCTAAAATTCCAATCCTTATTACATCCTCTTAATGAGTTTATATATCTTTTACAATGCAAAAATGTGAAACTCATAACTAGGGTTTCTGAGCGTCTATTCTGGGCGTAATAAAATTAAAACTAAACTTTAACTCAAGAAAATTACTCCCAACTTATACTATAACATGCTAACTTTGATTCTCAACAATTACAATGCAGAAAAGATTCTTTTTTGAAGCCAAAATGTACCCTAGAAATATAAAATTAATTAAAGATTGATTGTTGTTTTTCAAAAATGCCTCCAATCAACTTTATTGATGATTTTGATGCATGAAAACACATGACTAAATAGTTGAGTTTATGAAAACTATGCAATAAATTATAAATATCCAAACGACTCCCCAACTGAAGATTGAACTTTGAAAATTCAATTTTTTATGTAATAATGTGATTTCCATAATTTTGCTTTCTTTCAATTCTTTCTCCTTTTTGGGTTGCGACTTGAATGACTGAATGAACAAAGAATTTGATGAATGAATAAATACATGGAAGGTCAACACTGTGGTAGAATATCGAGGTGGACTTGATGAAATTTCTCAATCGCGGGGTCCACCTCTTCAAAATTTGGAAGCTTCATGAACTCTAAATGTGTTTGCTAATTTTTCTATAAGATCCTCAATTGTGTCCCATCCTTTTGGATCTCTTCTTCAATGTCCTCCATAATTTCACTCATACTTTGGCTTGCATCATACATCCATTGAACATCTTCTCTTATATTTATGTTAGCTAAAATTCCACAAAATTATTGAATGACATTCTTGATGGTGTATTTTTTCTTATTCTCACAATCGAGAGAATCGAATAATTCTTCCACTTTTTGCACCCAAGGCATTACCGCTTCCCTTATAGCCTCTCTCAACTCACATCTTTTATTGTATTCTTTCACCGTAAGCTTGATAGCTCTGATCCAACTATCCATCCTGTCACTTTCTCCAAGCTTGAACACTCCCACATCAATTAATATATATGCCCCTTGATTCCTCATCTTCTTCAAATCAGACAAAATATTTCTCCATATTTCTACGTTCCTCTCTATATTGCATTCACCTTCTAAAACCAAGTATAGGGGGTGATTAAGATTATTAGCAATGGTATGAAAATGAATTAGAGCTAACCGAATGGTCTCTTTGAAAAATATTATAACTCATGCTTCCAATTTACGCAAGCCTTGAAAAATGGGTTAGTTTGTTCAGGGGATTCTCTCTTCTCCAATGTTGTATGCAATGTTGCCTCTGGGTTAATTGGGTCAATAGGACCCACCAACTGAGTAATGTATTATTTTAAGACTTTATTATGTTCCTGGTGATTCTTTATCTTTGTCTCATCCTAATGCATGTGCTTGAACAATAAGGTTACACCTAGTGCTATTAGAGCCCTACCACCTTCCCTCGTGGGAACCCTGAGATCTACTTCTTTCATTACAAAAGAATATGGGGTTACCTCTTCTATAATCTTATCTTGTGGGAAAACAACCTATGCCTTTTAGTGCCCTCTTATATCCTAAGTGACATATGATATCCTTTGTGCCTTTCTATTGGACTCCCCTTGGTGGAATGCTTGACTAATTTGGGATAGTTGGATGCATCCATTTCATTATAGGTTCTTTCTCGGGGTTGAATTGCCCTTGCAAGCCATGTAGGTTTGGTACTTGTAGAAAGAGGTTGTTAAGGCTCCAACTGAAAGTCAGGTGTTCTCTCTTCTCTACCCTATTCGACCTATTGTTGCTCCTCTTTTTCTTTCTCTAGACTAATTTCTTTGTGCCCTAAGGATGGAGAAGAAATAGGATCTTCTAATTATTTCTATATAACTTGTTTGAAATCCTTGTCTTGAGGTTATTCAATGGATCCCTGATCTGCACTTGTCATCTGTTGTGCATCTATTTTCCTTTCATCAACCTTTTCCTTATCAGCTTCCCCTTGTTCCATGTCAGGGGGTACTTATGCTTCCACCTCAGGATACCTCTACTTGCATTTATAGGGGCACTTGGAATTCTATCTTTGATGGGACTTCTGCCTCGGGGGTAATATTTTTGTGCTCTTCCACACTTTTATCCATATAATTGAAAGTCTCTTCTAAGGATATTTCCTCTGTACCCAGGTCAAAATGCAATTCTTCAGAAGATTCCTTAAATCTTGGAATTTTTTCAAAATCATATACATAAAATTCATCTATCCCTAGGAGGTCATCCCTATCATTTTCAACTGTAGAATCTGACTCTACAATAACTACTGGGGGAACTTGGCTTGTACCCTCTTGAGGGGGTTCATAAATATCCTCCAAAGAGGGACCCAAATTAAGTTTCCTTATAATAGAGTTCGTTAATATTGTACTCCTAACTAGAGGGACCTCTTCCTCTTCAGCTTCCTCCCCTTCTTCCAATGTTTCTAAACCAGAGGTCGTAGAAGATTTCTTCTTGAGCCTTTTGTATACTTTCTTTGATGTTTCTGGGGCCTTTGGTTGGATAGCTTTAATCTTGAATGGTTCAACCACTTGCTGCCTCAAAGATGATAGAGCCTCAATTGAAATTTTGGTACTTGGTGAATAAGAGATCGAATCCTAGATAGATGAAGATGGTGCAGGAGGTGGTTGTACCGATTGTAATGGAACAATAGGAGATGTAGTTGTAGTAGTATCTTTCTTATTATCCTTAACCTTATGTTTTATAGAAATCTCTGGAGGATACTATGTGGCTACCTCCTAGGCATGACCAACAACTTCCTTCAGAGTAGGGGAAGTTATCTTCTTAAAAATTGGTACATTTACCTTCTTCCCCTTTCCTCTCTCTATCTTCTCTGAGGGATCTACCATTGGTTTCATCAGTAGTGGCTTCATATGAAATGGCTTATGAATCCAATCAAAGGTATACTAGACCACATGCCTTTCCCTATGATTAATGTCCTCTAACTCTGGAGTAACAAACTTTGCATTTAGAATTGATTCGGCATATACTTTGTCCTGATTATACAAGGGTAACAAAACATCCTCTGAATCTTCACTCCAAGCTCTATTTGGGTGTAGACACCTAAAAATGGTTCGAGCCTACTTGTCTACGCGTTTTAACATTTTTAACATTACAATTGAAACATTGTTTTGTGACCTAATTATTCCTCTATGTTGCACATATGATCTTTATTATATGAAAACATTGTGTCTTTCGTCGATGATTGAACATTGCAAAATTGTTCAATTATTTACTAATATTTCTGCTCTCTTTATCAAATTGATCATTTTCCTAATCAGTTCCAATCAACCCTAAATCAATCCTATTCAATCCTTTTTGATCCTAAACCAATCTTATTCGATCCTAAACCATTCCAAACCTTCCTAAATCAATTCAAACCCATTCTATTCTATTCCTAATCACTTTCAGAATTGTTTGGACTCATTCTGACCATTCTGGGGCATTGTCAAAGATCATTGATGTCTAATTAACCCAATTTCCAAACTGATCAAAACCCTATTTAAATTTGATCAATCTTGTAATCATTTTAGAAGTGTTGTACAAGTTCATCAATGCTTCGTATCCCCTTAATCAACTATTTGATAACACTGTCAAAGATCATCGGTGTTATCGCTATCAATCTATCAATATCAATTCAATAGTGTTATTCATGATTGTCAATACTATTTCTGATCATCATTATTTTGGGAACATTGTCTAAGATCATCGATGTTTCCCCATTTCAATTTCAATCCTATGACGCCATCAAAGTTCATTGGTGCTTTTCAATCATTTCCAAACATCATTATGCGAGCGCATTGTCAAAGCTCATCGATGCCTTGTATTTTCCTAAACTATCCCAGAACCCTCATAATTGATCCTAATCCTTATCAATATCATCAAAATCATTTCAATTCGACATTAACACCTTCAATTCAATCAATAATTCACTAATTCCCCCCTTGGGATGAATAACCCATAGTTTATCCCTAGGTTCTAATTGAATAAATAAATAAACTTTATTTATTCCCTTTTCCCTAAGTCTCCAACAATTAATTAATTTTTATTAATTATTTGGCTAATTTCAATTTATGAGATTTTCATAATTTTATAAATCTAATTATTGATTTGTGAGGAATATTGAGAATATTTAATTATTAAATGGATTAACGATTCCTAATCCTACCTAATGGTCATATCCCTTAATTGAGGTTTCACATCCCTATTAAGGTGCTTCATGAATATCCTCAACATATCCTTATTTGATCTCTCCCATATCATGCTTCCTAACATCCTACCAACCAAAATATGCATTTATGCATTGATTTTGTGCAATCTCACCTAAATGACTCTCATTTTCTATAAAATGGGATGCATTTTTATTCTTTCAAGGTTAGATCACTCTCTCCTAGTATTCTCACTTGCAAACTTGGCTTTTGAATCTTTGTGCAATAGTGTTATTTTCAAAGAGAAAACATCAAATATTATTATGGAGAAGAAAGGAGGACATGGGAGTTACATTTGAAGGGAGTTCTTAGTGTTTTATGCTTTATGTTTATGAGCTCTTTTTTTCAATGGCTTTCATGATATATTAGATAGGTAGCATATTATTTAGGGTTTGTGATCTCCTAGATATGCTAATATGCCTTTTTCTGGTCTTACATTGGGATATCAGAATTAAGAGCATAATATGTGAGCTCTAAATCCATTCTATAGTAATCCATGATTCTAACTTCATAATCATCTATACAGTTGACCCAATAATATTCTATATGTGGCTCATGCTTAAAGTGGGCTTCGGTCACCTTACTAAAGGTACCAATCAGATCAAACTTACTCCTCTTTATCTTTAATTCATCAAGAGGACACTCATCCCTTTCATAGAAAATAGTCCTTTCCTCCTTGATGCCTTGTACTATGTGGGCACTGATGGAAATAGGAATTGTGAAACACGGCTTGTGTTTACTCACAATGAGTCTATGAGCATTAGATAGTTGTCAGCATAACTCCATAAGGACCAACCTGCCTGATGGGTACTTGGGGAGATTCTTTGGTTGGAGAGTTCATCCCTCTACTTTGAGCTAAGTAAAGGTCCTAAACTAAATAAAATAGCTACGCACCTTCTTGATCTTATTTATAGCTTCCTCAGATACATGTTTTGCAAAATCTCCCTTGATGGATCAGCTAATGGCAAATAAAAAGTGTCACTGACTATCATGTGCTCTAGACTTTCCTCCTTCAACTTATCCTTTTTGGTCAACTGGGGGTACACCCTGTAGGGTTAGGCCTTAAGATCACATGGAGGTCTTTTCTTATACAAGCTCAGGTAATCTGCATGGGCAGCTAGGAGGTAGAAAATGTATGAAGTCATATAAAACTTAGTCTCTCTTCACTCTTTGTAATTTCTCATCCAGATTATCACTGATAATTATTCCCTGGTCAATTTTCCTTTGTCTCTAAATAAAGTTCTCAATGTAGAGTACCATCCACGTCTCCAATTTATTTTCTTGTGGTAGAGAAAATACTCTACTTAGAAGAGTGACATAGTTTTTCATGTCCTGCATTAAGTAGGCCCGGTGGAAATCTATCTTTTAAGGCTTCTCCTTCTCCTGAGCCCTCTCCAAATAATTATGATTGATCTTGTGTAGAATAATAGGCTCATCCTTGAAGTAACTCTCTCCCCTCTCAATAGATATGGTGATATATTGATCTATTGCAGGGAGGTAGAAGACATCTTCAATTATGTATGGTAGTCAAAAATCCAAGACTAATTCACCCTATGTTTTCTTCACCCTTATCTCCTTAGGGTCATAATGCCCAGGATCAGGTCTGGGGAAAGGATTGACACTAGGTGTCTTGCTGCATGTACTAAAATGGAGAAGACCATAGATGTGGCATCTAGAGTTTTGTTGGTAGGATTTCTATACTCTTTAAGAACTTGTTAAAATCTATATGCCCAACATCAGTATTTGTAATATCGTCATAGAGATTACCCAGCTGTGAAGGTGGACCATATCCTTTGAACTTGTACTTCATTGGCAATGGTGTAGACATACCTTGATCTTATGTGATTAAAAAAACCTTTTTCAGCATAACTTTATTGAAAACAAGAAACTAATCTCATGAAAGCATATCTACTTAAATGCAGAAAATAGAAAATCTACTACTAAACTAAAACTAAGGACCAAAAAAATAAAAGAAGACTATAAAAAACCATAAAAATAAGGTAAACAAACTTGAAAGTAGGAAAAAATCAAACTTCTATCTTATTTTTAGAGTTTTGGGGTTGCGATCCTCAATGACTCCTTTCAAGGTTTCAGGGTTCGGCGACCCTGAAATACCGATCAATGTCTTGTTTTGCATTGGGGTGGATTTTTAAGGGGACATCCGGATTTTGGGCCTCAATTCTCATTTTGGGGTTTTGGGGTTCTGAAACCCTAAAATTTAGAAGGACTTAGACATTTTGTAAAGTTATAAATTAATTGGGAGTCTTTGATTCCTAATTCATGTTAATCACCAAGTTTGTTTGATCGTACTTGCAAAACTAGGGTTGACAAAAGGTTTTAAGTTTGTAATTTCACCTGATAAATTCCCTAAAGCCTTAGAGAAAAAAAATTAAAGAAAACAAAAAAAACCTAAAGAACCTAAAAACAAGGGCACACAACAAAAAAAAGAAAGAAAACATACCTTGAAAATGTGGCAAATTGACCAAAATGTGCGATGAAGAGCACCACAAGACTCGAAGATCAGTTCAATAAAATACATTAAAAATTGTTTATAATCATCGAGAAATATTTATAATCATCGGTGCTCGAAGGAGACTCAAAAATGTTATGCACGTAAGTGAGAAAAATGAACAGTGAGGCACACTTTTATACTTGGCTGGGGCTATTAGGGTGACATCACCTCGATCCTCAATCAGAAGTCGAGAGTCGGGGCTTCGGGGTATTAGGGGTCCTAGGAGCCATGATCGAACATGACACCCTGTAAGCTAGATATCTGGTCAATGTCAGTACATGAATTATGTAGGCTTACAATCTTTCAGGGATGTAGGGTCCTAGGGAATTTTTACCTCCCCCGAACCCTAAAATCCCAAACTATGACTTCCTTTCTTCAATCAAGGGAACTCTCCTAAAAAAACCAAGATCCAAAACAAAAACACAAAAAAGAGTAAAAAAACTAGAAAGGAAAAAAAAACCCTAGTTTCTAACTCAAACAACTACATGACTATTAGGAGCTACCATGCCCACAATCCAACTCACTGGGCGCATGACTGAAAAGAACCTAGGGACAAAAGTGAAAAGAATGAAAGGAGGGGGTACCCATTAGGCCAAGTGGCCAGAATGGGGTGTAATTTGTGGAAGCACAATATGTAGTCCCGACAAAAGGATAAATGACCAAGGAATTTCTTCATCAGCAAACCTCCCTTCAAACTAGCCCTGCACCAAAAAACAACACCTAGCCACCAAAGAAGGTGAACACTATTTTACGAGCTTCAAGATTAACATCTTTTCATAAGCTTTCATGTGTATGTTTGATTGTATTTATTCCAACCCGACTCTTCTATGAGGATCTTCTAGAAGGATGTAAGCTAGAGACATTTTTTTTTATAACATTGACAAAGATTTCAGAGAGATTGCTTTATTTCCAGTCAAGCGTCTATAGCCTCGATAGAGGTTTCTATAACCAGCCTTATATTTTGAATAAGCACTTTTAGTAGATTTCTTTAAGCTTTAGGATCATTTAATAACCGCTTTTGTCTTTCTGTCTTTTCTTTTCTTCTTGATAATTTAGGATCACTTAGTAACCCTTTTATTTTTCTTTTTTTTTGGATATTCAGGAACACTTAGGAATCCTTTTGTCTTCCTTTATTTTGCAGTTCTTCTTGATAATTTAGGATCACTTAGTAACTCCTTTTGTCTTCCTTTCTCTTTTTTTAAGCATAGTCAAAATGTAGGGTTCTGAAATCATGCAATCATATTGGCCAACATGGCTTATGATGACTATGGCGTACACCCAACCAAGAGACCATGCATTTTAGACCTCATTTTAAAAGTTCTTATATTGTGATGTTGGATTTCTAGTGTTTAATATCATCAAGACATTCTATTGAAAAATTATTTCCAATTCCAATTCCCATGTATAGCCTTTAGCGAGAGCGCATTCTCCTAAAGTTATGACTAAGAAATACCATTTCCTTTTATCAAGAACTAGTTGGGGTGCCCCACTTGTCAGGAACATCCCCAAACAAACACTACCTCCCCCCCCACAAAAAAAAAGAAAAAAAAAAGAAAAAGGAAACAATAAAACCAAGGAAAACAAAACAAAAACCAATGAAAGAAAAGAGAAGACACTACAAATCAAACTAATATAATACAAGGGTGAACTTCATCCTTTCTTTTAGGATTTGAAATAATATTTAAGGAATTGACCATTGACAGGAAACACAACCAACTCCCCATCCAAGGCATTGTTCCTAAAAGTATTCTCCCCCAAAATCTCTACAATTTGGTACAGCTCAGTCCACAATCTTTCAAATTTAGCATGGCTGACTAGCTTTTCTTTATCCTTGTCCCACATAAGGAAAAGATTTTTTTTTTTTAAGTCTTTCATGGTGGCTCTCTTTTCAAACTAGCACTTGATAATAGCTTAATTTTTTGACACGTTCTCTAAGGTTGCAGTTCATTTTTCTTCTAGATCAAGGAGATTCATAAGCCTAGTCTGAACCCTACCCCTACCCTCAACATATCTGGTCATGAAATTAAGTACTAGAATTTTGAGGTTAATAGAGAAGATAGGTTCAAAACCATACACTAACTAGTAAGGTGATGTATCTAAGGCAATTTTTACTCTTACTCTATCGGTCTACAATGCATAACTAAGTTGTGAATGCCAAGCTTTTGGGTTCTTGTCAAGGAGATGTTTAATCATAGTAATCAAGTTTTTATTTGTAGACACTGCCATAATGTTTCCCTATGGATAATAATTTGAAGAAAACTTAAGTATTACCTAGTTTTCAAATTCCCATTGTGTAAGTGAAGCTGATGAAAATGAAGGGCCATTATCACATGCCAGATAGGACAGCATGACAAACCTCATGACAATGAATGCTTCCAGAAACTTGGTAATGGCCTCAGTAGTGAAATTTTTGTAGGCTTGAGCTTCAGTCCAACATGTACAATAGTCAATTATTGTCAAAATGTACCTATGACCTGCAAATGATGGAGGGTTAATCATACCAACAAAATCCAAGCCTCATTGGTGAAAGGACATACCTCGTAAACTAGTTGTAGATGCATAGTAGGATGTTTCTCATGATTCACATTGGTTTGACATATGTGGCATGATCAAATGTGTTTATTGGTGTCCTTGAACAATGTTGGCTAGTAATAGCCAGATATCAAAATTTGATGAGTAGTGGCCTCTGTGGACCCATAGCCCATTTCATATTTTTCATAGAAACCAGAAAAAATCTCCCTTTCTCTGTCTATGTTCAAACACCTCAAGTACAACCCTTCATTGTTGTGTTTATACAATTGTCCATTTTTCAGCATATAGGAACCACTCTTAATCTTCAGAGATCTCCTATGAGAGTTTTTCATTCCTTCAGGGTAGTGGTTCTACAAAATATAATACACCACATCTTGATATCAAAAATTAGATATTACCCTTTCATTAGTGTACAACTGACACACCAATCCTTCTTTAATTCCTCCAATCATTTTAGTTAAACCTTGATCTTGAACTAGCTTCATCGGTTGAATTTATAGATCAAATTCCTGAAATATTGTCATTCCCCTGCCTTTGCATTCTCATAATTTATTTTTCATTAACAAGGATTTCACTACAAGATTTGGAACGATACCAATCATTTTTCTCCTCAAGATGTAATGCCTAAATTTATTTGCTGCCTTTACTAATGAAAACAATTATTTATCCAAGTTAGGATACTTGATTTTAGCATTCTTAAGGGGAAAAATCATAAATACAATGGCTCTCTCATTTTCTCTGTCTTTCTTCTGAGTAAGTATTCTTGTGCATGAGTTTTTTGAGGTGAAATAATATACCTTGAAAGGTATAGTGTAGTATGGACTGACTAGCACTAGAGTAGTGATGATGGCAGTTTTGATCCCCTTGAATGACATCTTGATTGGAGTGGCCTATTCAATTTTAGCATTCTTTTTAAGCATATAATTGAGAGAATGTACAATCTCCATGAATCCACTGATGAACTTTCAAACAAAATATATATTTATGAAGAAAGACTTTATCTCCTTCTTACTATTCGGTGGGGTCAATTTGAGAATAACATCAACTTGTCCAAGGTCTATTACTATCCATGCTTTCGAGATCACATGGCCTAGTAGCTTCCCCTCAATAACTCTAAACACACACTTCTTGGGGTTAAACATATTCCATATCTCTTGCATCTTTTGAGTACCTTGCGTAAGTCATCAATATGCTCAACCCAAACCTTAGAAAAGATAGCCAGGTCATCCATATAGATTATGATGCAAATGTTCTCCACTTAGTGTTGAATATTGTTTTTAATTTTTCTTCCTTCTATACCATAACCTGGTTGTATCTTGAATACCCATCCAAGAAGGACATCATTTGTGATCCGTTCTTTTATTGCAACACTTCATCAAGAGATGGAATTGGATTATTATCTTTCTATGAGGCCTTGTTTAAGTTCAAACAATTGACACATAATTTTATTTCACCATTTTTATTCCTAACCGGAACCAAATTTGTAACCCATGTGGAGTGTCTTATCAGGAAAATTATTTTGGCGTCCAAACACTTTTGGACTTCTTCTGAACTAATGGCTCAATCACAAGATTAATAGGTCTCTATCGCTAGCAGAATGGATTAGCATCTAGCTCAAGCAAGATTTTGTGCACAATTATTAAAGTGTCATAGGTCTTAAGTTCTTCACAACTCCATGCTATGACATCTCAATATTATTTAAGGAGCTAAACCATACATATTTTCTCCTCACTTGTGCTAACCTTACCAATATGAACTTCTATCGGTTCCTCTTTGGTATCAAGGTTGTATACTTCACATTCATCACCCCCTAATACCTGTTCTGGTTTCCTTTGACTAGTTGATTCATCTCTATCAAAAATTCTCTCAAGAGCTACCATGCCTTTGGGGATGGCATTAGTCTTAAGGTTTAGGATGCCTTGGTCATCTAGTTCTTCCACTTCATCTTGATCTTCATCAATGATTTTCTTCTTTAAGACACCACTACACATAAATTCTAAGATATGTTGGTCATCTTGGAATACTTTATAGTTCTTGATGTTATCTGGGATTGTCGGAACAACAACTAGCTCAACTAAGAATATTTTCAATCTTGATATATCCATGAGATGTAGTGAGATTTTAGATATTGTGAGGGCATCTACCACACTCTTCTTTCATCTTGGGATGGATCAAACATTTCTTCAAATTACTCAACAAGGTCCCACACTCAATTTTGATACACAAACATCCTTTTGTTTTTTGCATGAATATTGAATGCAAATTTTCTTGACAACCAGTTGAGAGTCACCTTCCATAATCAAAGCTTTAATCTTAATCTCATGTGCCATGAGAAGACCTCAAACTAGCACTTCATATTCTGCAACATTATTAGTGCACATAAATTATAACCTATATGTTGCATAATATGAATTACCCCGTGGGATTAATTAACTCAATTCCAAATCTATATCCTTTCTTACACTTAGAACCATCGAATAGTAGCTTCCACACCTGGTGGTGTTTTATTGGTTTCAAGTCATGTTGCATCTTGGATTTTATTTTAGGGGTCACAGGCTCTAACATGGGATCTGATGAGCTTCCGTTTGAATTTTCTATGGCAAAGGAAACTTCTTATAATTTGACCTTTTCACCTTCTTCATCATTTGTAAAAGATAATTCTTTAATTTCCCTTTGCTTATCCTCTTCATATATGTGTGGTTTTTTTATATGGTGGTAAACATCCATTATCTGATATGATTTCATTGTAAACCTTTAGCCTGGGGCACACATCTTTACAACCCAAACTCTCTCCTTGTTCTAGTTGGGACACTTGAATCAATACTCAGGATAGTGCATCTTGACAACTAGGACATGTAAATTCTGAGTGGTTCTAAGTAGATGGAAATATTTGGGAGAAATAGTATATTCAGATCGGCATCACCACCTAGATGTCTCAAATTTTTGGTCATTAGTTTTGAAAAATCTTGAAAAACTTCATCTAACTGAATTATTGCAAACCTTGTACCACACTGTCATTTGGACCTTACTTTTCTTGCAGTTGCAGCATGAAAATCTTATCCATCTTATACACACCCAAATATTATTGTGTGAACAACACTTCTTTTGGAGCATTATAGTCAGTGATCATTTTCTTGAGTTTGGATTTTGCATCTATTTTGATCTGGTTATTTATTTCCTTCCATGGTAACTGTAGTTGCATGAAGTAAGTGGAGAGAAACCCCCTCAAGCATTTTGTCCATTCTCTACTCAATAACATTCCATAATTCTCAATAATGTCAACTACACGTGTATCAATGTATTCCTATATTTTGGGGTCAACCACCAGTTGAATGTGAATGTCCTTAAGGACACCAATGAACTTCACCTTTGTTTTGTCCAACTGTATATTCACTCTAATGGTGGACTGTGGGACCATACCTAACATTTGGCATATTCATGACAATAGCACAAAATTATAGGATGACCCTGAATCTATTACATGGTTATGTAGGTTCTTACCAAAGATACACAAACTCAACAAGAATGGGGGAACCTCTAGCTTGTCTCTAAACATTGTGGGTAGTGCTTTGGCAGCGTTTATAATTGATGTAGGAGCTCTAGAATTAGTGATGTAGAGCCCTTCTTATCTAGGTTATAATAAACCCAAATACCATACAACCTTCAAAAGATAGTGCCCATAAGACAAGGCTTTACATGCTAAGGTAAATCCACCCAAACAATCCCATCAAACAATCCATCACTTCTAGATGATCACTCATATCTATGTTCCTTCATACAAGGATTCAAAACTTGAATTGGCAGCAATTCACCTTCAAGATTTCCTCCCACCTGAATGGATCAATCCTTCATGGATTCCATCTCAAAATGACCTAATCCACACCACTCATGTATTATGAAAGGTCTTATCAAATGATTAGGGGTAGTTTCTTCAATAAGGCCTACCTAGTCTAGTAGCCCTATCCCACTGGTTTTTGGGACTTAACTTCCAATTCCTTCAAAGGATCCTCTATACCAATCTGATATTATGAAACCCTTTATTGAGTTACACAACCTCCTAGAGGGGATCTTTCTAAACTTCTAGGATAGGGTCTCAAACTAACCAAAGACTAGAGACCTAATAGGGCTATTAGGCCTTGGTTTACAAAGGGACTCCCACCTCCCCTATCTTATCTAGAAATACAAAGACATATAATTTAAGTGGAATTAAAAACATGAATAAATACAAAGGGATCTCCTATGGTTCATTACCCAACTCTCAATTCTTAAACATATTTGTAACACAGTAGGTAGCCACATGAAGATGTTTACCTAGGGCATCAAATTTCCTAGTGATTCCTGAACTTGCACACTCCTACCTTCTAGGAACATAAAATAAATATTCCCTAATTTCATTCCATGAAGGCACATCAAATTTTGATGGTGGAATTGCAAGTTAAAGCCATTTTGGGACCAAACCCTGATTTCAGAGGGTTTGACAAAGAACCACAATCCAAGGAGTATAAAACTTGAACAACTTTGAACTCCAATTGTTTCCACACTTCAAACCAACAAAAAATGAAAGGAAATAAAATTCATAAACTTCTCCAATCAATCAGAGACCCCCATAGATCCGTACACTCTCAGGAACCATAAAATTGCAAGAAATTTGATTTAGTTATTTGCATATATCATTCACTCTTCCGTAAAATGTCTTCCCAACCATTGGAAATGGTTTATTTGAAGTATATATGATTCCCCCCAATAGTTCATAACCATGTTTTTAAATTTAGAGACTTTGGAGAAGAAGTTTCACTTTTGCAAGAAAATGTTGTCAAAATACAAAAAATGAATTCTTGACAACTTTTACGAAATTGCAAGAAAAGTTGCAATTCTTAGACAAATTGAACCTCCTTGACATAGGAGTGGATAAAAATTATTCAAAACATGAAAAGAACTCCTAGAGGACCTAAAATCCTTAAATATTCCATACTATATCCCCTTGTCTCTTATGTTCATGGTGGTTTATAGTTCACCAACTCATGACATAGAGTTCCACAAATAGGGAACCTTATTACAAACCTTTTCAAAATGAAATTTAAAAGAAAGAAGGAAGACATCTCCAATGTCCCAACATCATCCTTCACTATCCTTATCAGAGGTGGGTGCTCTTGCACCAATTAGAGCTAGTTGGAGTGTTCCATTTCAAATTATCAAGATACTTCAAGAATGCTTCTCTTTACGAAGCGTAGCTTTGTAGCATATCATACATTAAAATATTCACTTTTGTACTTATTAGTTCTTCTAAAACACTATATTTTTTTAAGGACCAAGCAATATTTCTGATCATAAAAGGTACACTCACTGATCATGAGGTAGCAATGTTGGGCCCTTTAGGGGGCATTGGGTTATTTCTATACTATAGATCCAGTGGAGTGGGATGTATTGCTGGGGGAATCACATCCGTTATTGGCTCTTTCCTGCTTCTTAAATTCTAAGTGTTGCAATTATTATTCTAAAAATCCTAGACTTCTGAATATTTTGGTTCATTCTCCCTTTGAAATGAGAATACAAACTCCGCACATTGATCGGAGTTGTTCATATTTTTCCTAGCCTCAGGTACATAAGATTAAAATAACATAGCATTGAACTGAGAAGGTGCACTTTCAAGGAGCTTGGGATTTCTGATTGTATGTATCTTCCCTATGTACATAATCACCTGGGAATGTACATGTGGATCCTACAAAATTAATGTCAGCACATTCATATGTATTTGCATTATTAGAAGGTATGCTACCATTGATAGGATGGGTTTTCCTGGACCTATTTGGTCTTTGTTGTCCAATTCCTTTCTCTTGTAAATTATTGTCATAGTTGTTATAATTTTGGTTGGAATTATGAGAATAGGTATTTAGTATAGCAGATAGTCATTGATAAGTACCTTGGCCCTGAGGGGATTCAATTTCATCCTAGATAGTTCACTAGTTACCTGAGTCAAAGTATTTTTCATAGCTTGTAATACAGATGCTAGATGAATTGCAGGCTCACTAGGAGGCACAGTTAATTGCTCAAAGAAAGCTATCTTATGAGCATCATACCCCAGATATGTGATTGCTAGGGTTGGTGGTGCAATAGGAGCACTTGGTATTGGGTTCAACAATGATGTATTGTTCACAAAAGCATGATTTATTACTAGGAATGTGTTCATGGTAGCAGGCTTACCGAATGATGTAAAAACTTTGAAATTTCCCCTAGCTTGTAGATCCATCTACTATGTGAAAATTATTGCCTTGTTGTAAACCTTTTCCAATGTGTATATATCTTGAGGCGAGATCCTTCTAAGAAAAATTGTTGTTAAAGGATCAAAATCCCTGACATAGATTTGGATAGCTGCATCCGCAAACACGGTGTAGGGAGCCTCTACCTTCTGATACATTTTATGGAAATGATGGTTGAAAATTTCCAAGGTCTCATTATGTTCTTTCTTACTTTCAATGAATTGTTGGTGCAAAGTGGAAAGATCCACATAGAATTTAAACTGATTTAAATATTTGGTCTCAAACTCTTCTTAAGTTGTGATGGATCCCGAGGTAAATTGAGATACCAATTATATGAAAACTCCGCAAGTGTATAGGAGAGAAAGCAACATGTCACATCTTGATGGAGAATATCATTTTGATAATAAATTTTCTTTGAAGACACAAATATGTTCTTCAGTAGTTCTCAACTCACCGTACACAAATTTTGGGCCAAACTTTTCAGGAATTTTGGTCAAGTCGTATACTGGCTCAGTAAAATTTAAAGGCAAAATTTGTGTGTTAGTGAAGAAGGCCATTTGAATTGGTTGGGGTAAATTCTGATTTGAAGGCAATATTTCAGCAATAGTCAGGGTTGCAAATTGAAGTTGTTAAGCTTGTATTTATTGTGGTCCAGCTGGGAGATCAAGGGTATCGACCTTCAATTTTCCCATGTATTTTTAGGCTTTACGATGATGGGTAAGTTATAGGAACCTACCTTTTCATGGAGATTATCTAAGGACCCTTTTGTACCTCTTTGGTGAGAAATATATGATTTTTTCCAGCTTTTCTGCTTGGGATCCTCCTTCTTGTGCCAATTTTGTTGAGCCTCATTTTTACACGATGTAACAATATAGATATGAGATAAAAATCCATCTCTTGAAAAAATGACAAATTCAATCTCAAGGTTCTTTGTGGTCGGATCACAACCGTGCTGAAGTTCAGCTGAAGATAATGTGATTTCGTAGGGAGACCTTTGTTGGTTCGAAAACTTCAGAAACTGAAACAAAAATTTTAATAACCCATTTTTATTTTTTTATTTTAAGAAATCTTAAACATGCATGCAATTGAATATTTTATCTTATTTACTTCTACGATGGAAAACTAAGCTTAACCATGATTTTCCAAAATATAATAGATGAAGGTTATGAGAATTTAAAGCAAATTATCGAAAGAAACTTCTAATAGACATCAACCACAATGAATTCAAGTTACATATTAAATAATGGATCAGATTATAAAAACCCACAATAACATGAAATAGATAAATCACAAATCATATAATGTAGATGCAATCATCAAAGGACCTTCAAAAATTAGAGATAACTCAGAATTTATCAAAATTATGAGGCCATACCAATCATGCACCCATGTAAGACAAGTTCTTCCTCAAGCACAACAATTATATCTTCACCATTAATTCACCACCACAAGTAAAATAAATCGCATCTAACACCAATATCTGAATCGCAAGAAAATTCACAATGGAACGTACATTTGGCTCTTGAACATAGAAATAAATCCCCAAATGCCCAAAGATAGCAAATAAACACACTAATATTGCAACGCCCAATGTATATTGTATTTTATCACAAAAATTCCAACCCTTATTGCATCCTCTTGATGATTTTATATAGTTTTTACAATGCAAAAATGTGAAACACGTAACTAGGGTTTCTGAGTGTAATAAAATTAAAACTAAATTTTAACTCAAGAAAACTACTCCTAACTTATACTATAACATGCTAACATGCACAATGTAGTCTTGAGAAAAAGAAATGATCTACCACATGGTGGAATGGTGCTTCAGAACAACATTATTCAGTTGAAAAGAATTCTCATAGAAATTTCTCTGAGGTGGTTTTGGAGGACTGTAACGCAGTCTCTTCCCGGGCTATTTTGCTTACTGCTAATAGGGGTGTGGAGAGTCTTGTTGTCCCTCTTATTGTTGGGATCTTATCTGGTTCTTCTACTCCCAATAGTGATGCACTAGTTGTGTCTTAGGATGGTGATGCCTGTGATAGCAATTTTGATGGAGATTGTGATGTAACTTATGAGAGACATTTTTTTGTTGGCCTTGTCTCTTTGGTTGTTATTGGCCCTATCTCAGGTTCTTTTATGGGTGGTGATGGTATTCCCTCTTAGGGTTTTGGGAGTCCAGTGTGAGATTCTTTGGCTTGGTAGGATGTGGCTGGTAAGGTGGAGGAGGGCTAGATTAGAGTGAAGGGTAAGAAATCCATGACATCTACGCCCTCCTTTGAAATGACCATTCATTCACACAAAGGTATGGCTAAAGGTAAATATTAATTTGTGGGTGTTGGGGCTGGGGTTTCCTCCATCCTTTGGGTTTGTTTCTTTGTTTTGGGAAGCAAGTTAATTTTTTGCATAGCATTTGTTTCAGGTTATGGGTGCCTGGTGGTAAAATCCTCATCTTGGTCTTGCTTCTTTCCGTATTGAGGGCTTCATGGATATATTTTAAGACCTTTTTGTAAAGGGTTTTGGGTCCCTTAAAAACCTATTTTCACTTAATCAAAAACATGCTAACTTCAATACCCAACTATTACAATGCAAAAAAGATGCCTTTTTAAAGCCAAAACATGCCCTAGAAATCTGGAATGAACTAAAGTTTCACTGTCATTTTGCAAAAACACCTCCAATCAGTTTTCTTGGTGATTTCGATGCATGAAAATATATGAATAAACTATTGTGAGTGTATGAAAACTATGCAAGACATTGTAAACATCAAAATGGCTCCCCAACTGAAGATGAACTTCAAAAATTCAGATTTTTATGTAAAAACATGATTTCCAAAATTTTGCTATCTTTCTCTTCTTTCTCCTTTTTGGGCTACAACTTGAATGACTGAATGAACAAAGATTTTGAATGAATGAATACAAGGAACGTCAATTTTATTGTATAATATTGGGGTGAACTTGATGAAATTTCTCAATGGTAATGTCCACCTTTTAAAAATTTGGAAGCTTCATGAACTCTAAATGTGTTTTCTGATTTTTTAGAAGATCCTCAATTATGTCCCAGCCTTTTGGATCTCTTCAATGTCCTCCATAATTTCACCCATACTTTTCCTTGCATCATAAATCAATTAAACATATACTCTTGTATTTATGGTGGCTAAAATTCCACAAAATTGTTGAATGATATTCTTGATGGTGTATGTTTTTTTCTTATTCTCATCTTGATAAAGCTCACAATAGAGAGAATCAAATAATTCTTCCACTTTCCACACCCAACACATTACCACTTCCCTTCTAGCCTTTATCAACTCACATATTGTATTGTATTCTTTCACCATGAGCTTGATATTTCTAATGCACTTATCTATCCTATAATTTCTCCAAGCTCAAACACTCCCACATCAATTAATATATCTACCCCTACATCCTCATCTTCTTCAAATAAGACAAAATGTTTCTCCATATTTCTACATTCCTCTTTATTCTTCCTTCACCTTCTAAAACCAAGAATAGGAGGTGATTAAGCTCATTAGAAATGGTATGAAAATGAGTTAGAACTAACTAAATGGTCTCTTTGCAAAAATCTTCTAACTCCTGCCTCCAATCTTCTTAAGCCTTGAAAAATGGGTTAGTTTTTTCTGGGGCTTCTCTCTTCTCTAGAGTTGGATGCAATGCTTCCTCTAGGTTACTTGGGTTAATGGGACCCACCAAATGATTAATGTAGTATTTTAAGACTTTATTATGTTCCTAGAGATTCTTTATCTCCATCTTATCTTGATGCATGTTTTTGAACAATGAGGTTGCACCTAATGCTACCATAACCTTACCACCTTCCCTTCTGAGTACCCTGAGATCTACTTACTCCATTACAAAATCATCTAGAGTTACCTCTTTAGCAGTCTTACCTTGAGGTGGTACAACGGCATGTACCTTCCAATGCCCTCTCATACATCGAGTCACATATGAAATCCTTTATCCCTTTTTGTTAAACTCCCCTTGGTGGAATGCTTGACCGATTTGGGATAGGTTGGAATGGAATTCCTTAACCCTATGTTCTCTCCCCAAGAATAGATTTGACCATAATGTTACTATCCTTACTAGAGAGGACAATTGGATAAAAGAACCTTTCCCCTTTATATATGAAATCATGTAGTCCTACCATTTGGATTTTAAGAATCCAGTTGAAGACTGGAAGAAAACTCCTTTCAATAGTACTCCTAAGTTCATACTTTCACAAAAAATGAAATAAGTGAAAGAAATGGTTAAAGGTTAGAAAAAAATTTCTTTTGGGAACATTTTCCAAAAGAAGAAGTCTCTTTCTCTAGATCTTAAATATGTCCAAGATAAAATAGAGAAAGTAAAATTGGATGATGACATTTGTTCTAAGGAAAGGGATTTGAGAACTCAATGAATCAAACTCACCAAGGAAGAAGAAGTTTTCTACTAGAAACAATCCAGGGTCCAATGGCTAAAATAGGGAAACAAGTACAAAACATTCTTTCATTAATCTACAATGAAACACAAGTCTAGAAACAGGATTAAGAAACTGATTAAAGATGACAACTCTATTGTTTCTAAGGAAGAGGATATTGCTAAGGAGGTTGTTTCTTTCTTATCTCATCTTCAAGAACAAATTAACTTGGATAAAGACATGATAAATAAATTATTTGAGGTTGTTCCTAGTTTAATAACATATTCTCACTTGAAATAAATACTTAAACCTATCACCTTGTAGGAGGTTAGAAATTTTGTCTTCTCCTTTTGTGCTTTAAAATCCCCAGGCCCTCATAGATTCCCTCCTGCTTTCTTCTAAGATCATTGAAATTTGGTAGTAGATGATATCCTTAATATGGTGAGAAACTTCTTTAGATATGGTATAATTCTTAGTTAATTTAATGCTACTTTCATAGCTTTGATTCCAAAGAAGGAGGATTCCACCTCAATGCAAGACTTCTACCCAATCATTCTCTACAACACTATATATAATTATTTGTCCAAATTGGTTATCTTTAGGATTAAATTTATCTAAAATAAAGTTGGTTTCTTCAAATGAGAAAGGTTTTGTTCAAGGGAGACATATAATTGATTTTTTTTTCACCACTCGTGAAATTTTTCACTCAATGTAAGTTAGTAATAAGCTGGGAATGGTGCTTAAGGTAGATATATTCAAATCATATGATAGAGTCTCATGGCATTTTTTGACAAATGTTCTTAAAATATTTGGTTTGAAAGGCATAATTTTGAAGACTCTAGCAGCTTTTTATACTACTCCTTCTTGCTCTATTATAGTTAATGGATCCCCTAAGGGGTACTTCTCATGTGGAAGAGGCCTTAGAAAAGATGATCCGCTCTCACCTTTTTTGTTCATTTTAGTTGCGGAAGTTCTAGGGAAGAATTGTAAGAAAATGCTAGATCAAAGACATGTTAAAGCACATAAAGTTTCTTATTATTTGCCTATTGATACCCACCAACAATTTGTTGATAACACTATCGTATTTGGTGTTGCCTCAGTGGTTTCGGCCAAATAGTGGAAGACTGTCCTTAATGATAATAATGTTTCTCAGGTTAGTATATAAATTATAATATGAGTAAGATAGATTTCTTTAATGTTAAAACAAGTGAGGCTCAAAATGTATTGGATATTGTAAGTTGTAAAGTTGCCAATCTTCCAGCCTCTTATCTTGGTCTCCCCTTAATATCCAAATCTCCTAATAATACTTTCTAGAATATCATTATTGAAAGGTTCCATAAAAAACATGTTGTTTGGAAAGGAAAAATGCTTAGTAGACTAGGAAAAGTCCAACTCCTCAAGGATTCCCTTCAAAACATGCCATATGTGGTTGATCAAATAGAACAATTACAAAGAAAACTTATTTGGGTAGGGGCAGAGGATAAGGCTAGACCCTCTTTAGTCAACTAGGAAAAATTTTGTACCCGAAAGAGTAAGGGGGGATTGGGAATAGGGAGACTAAAAAATATTTAATAAATCCCTACTTTCCAAGATTGGATGGCAATTTCTTGAGAGTTCTAAAGATTGGGTGTGGATAAGATTGTGGGAAATTGTAGAGATAAATTGTTCTAGAAAGATGCATCGAGGGGTGAACTATCTTTCTCTTCTATCATCACTGATAATGTCCTTATAGATTGTTACAACATGCTTTTGGGAGATAAATTTTAGGACTACATTACATGGAACAACAAAAAACCTACTTGAAAAAAACTCAAATAATAGTTGATTGGAAACAAATAGTTGAGGAATGGTTGGTCGACAAATTGGGAAATAAGTTATAATGAATGTTGTCACTGTTGAATAGGTCAAATAATTAAGGGGGATGAATTAGTTATTCACAAATATTATTAAAACTTTTACTGAACCAATAAGCACTTAAACTAATCAGAAAATTATAACAGATGTAACCAGTGCAACTGAACAAGTAAGTAAAGAAACCAAACTTGAATTTGATAACACCGGATTTACATGGAAACCCAAACTAGGAAAAACCAAAGAGAAACTAATTCTCATGAAATGAACACCGATTAAGGTGATTTTTACAAGGACTCACTGTCAATTTTTTCACTGTGATTTGGCTCAATGTTGGTTGGGTTCACTACCCAAAAGGAAAGGCTCGCTGCCAATTACAAATAGGCTCATTGCCATTACAGATCAGGTCAATGCCATAATATAAGAAATGAAAGTAGAATCCACCACTGAAGTCACTATCACTGATACTTTGCAATACATAAATGATATAAAATTCTACTACTGATGGCATAAAATTGGACATATATCAACCCATAGATCTTTCCTTGTCATATTTTCATTTACTTCGCATCATCAAGAATCTCCTCATCCAACTCAAATTATCACTCTTCTTATACTACTTTATTCTAGAAACCAAGTTGGCCTAAATTTATTTGAAATAGGTCACACCAAAACATTCCCACGATGGTAAGGAATGAAACGTAGACAACCTAACTCAATACAACCCGCTTTTCACATATCAACACACTACATGATCTCTGAGATCTTTGGTACCAATGAATAGGATCAAATACATCGACTGAAGCACAATGAATACGTCTAGAATAGGACCGATGCAAAACAATTATTCCACCATATGTTGCACACTAAAAGGGACCACCACTAACATGGATAAGGATAAACATTTAAATCATATCTTTCAGTGATCAATTCTACCGATACACCAAAGTTATCGGTACACACATCAACCTATAAAAATAACACACATCAACCAACAAAAATAAACAACCAAATCATAAATGAACCACAACTATGTGTCGAATATGTTGACATCAATGAAAACAACATGAATAACATCAACTTAACATTCTAACAATCTCCCCCTTTTTCATTGGTGGCAACATTCATCATTAATAAAGAAAACAACTCTCTAACAAAAGACATCAATATCATCATAGTTCTATGTCATTCTTCTCCAAATATTCTCCTCCACTTCTCTCCCCCTTTAACATCAATGAAAAAGGGCCAAAAACTCCCCCTTTCTGATTTACTCTCCTCCTCCTCGGAGGAATCCCCCAAGCATTGATCTAGAAAAAAAAGCATGCAATTTACTTAACCAATGCACACATAGGTTCATTTACTGAACACTGGGAAGGGGCAGAACACCTAGCTTCCCCCTAAGATATTCAAAAGTATTATTTCTCAAAGGTTTTGTAAATATGTTTTCTATATGTTCCTTTGTAAGTACATAGTCAATCTTGAAAAAAAATTTCAAGCATCTTCTCTCTCATGAAATGATACCTGATAGATATATGTTTCATTCTGGAAAGATTCACTTGATTCTTTGAAATTTTTATAGCACTAGTATTATCACACATGATTAAAATTGGTTCTTCAAAAGTTATAACAATATCCTTCAAAGTTTGTTTCATCCACAATACCCGAGTACAACATGAGGATGTTGCAATATATTTTGATTCAACAGTTGACAGTGTTACAAAATATACTTCTTGCTTGACCAAGAAATCAACCGGGAGCCAAGAAAGTAAGCTCCACCACTAGTACTTTTCTGGTTATCTAGATAACTATCCCAATCTATATCAGTATAAGATATCAATGTCGAATCTGAACTGTTTGGATACCATAATCCAAACTCTTGTGTTCCTTTCAAGTATTTGAAATTTTTCTTTACTGCCATAACATGTGATTCTTTCAGTTCTTGATGAAATCTGGTTTCAAACATACTACATACATAATATCTAATCTAATAGTAGTCATATACAATAATCCTCCAATCATTGATCTGTAATTACTTGTATCATCATTCGGTGAATCATCTTCCTTAGTCACCTTGCATTCGGTAACAATAGGAGTACATATCAGTTTAGAATTCTCCAAACCAAACTTTTTCAACAATTCCTTGACATATTTGGATTGAGAAATGAAAATTCCTTTGTTGTTATGATTTACCTGCAATCCAAGAAAGAAATTCAACTCAACAATCATGGACATCTCAAATTCCTTTTGCATCTCCTCTGCAAATTTACTGCACAAGTTATCCTTTCCTCCAAAGATAATGTCATCAACATAAACCACAACAATCAACATATGATCTAAATATATTCTATTATATAAATTATTGTTTGTTGACCCTTTCTGAAGCCCTTGTCTAATCAGATATTCATCTAATCTTCCATATCATTCCCTTAGTGAATGCTTTAGTCCATACAATGCCTTCTTCAATTTGCACACAACATCTAGATTACCTTCTAATATAAATCCTTCTAGTTGTTCAGTGTAAACTTCTTCCTTTAGTTCTCCATTTGAGAATGTTGACTTAACATCCATCTGAAAAACTTTGAAATCCTTATAAGTTACAAAAGCTAAGAATATCTAGATTGTCTCTGTAGACACCTAAAATTGACCAGGTGTTTCTTAATCATCCAAATTTGCAAATCTCAACCAATTGCCCTAAATCTCATCAAAATGCATCAAAATGGATTAAAATAAAATCAAATGGACATTTATCAAGGAAATTGGACAAAATCATATTAAAATCAAAGGATTAAATAATCATGAAATCAAATAATCAAATTCAAGCCTAAAAGGGATCAATCAAATTATATAATTGATTTTAATCAATTAATTGTATAGTTTTAAATCAAAAATCAAATCCA
>MU228082.1:6263880-6309347 GCA_018584345.1 Thuja plicata | reverse complement strand
AGGGATCAAACTCAACCAAGCATTAACCCATGGTCAATTCACTCTACCCCCTACCCTTGGGAATTTTCTATAAATACAAGCCATTTTGTAAGCATAAGGGATCCTAGAAAATTTGAATGCATAGCATAATTACTATAGGCAATTTGTGAGCAATTGAGAGCATTTTGATCATTTTGAGAAGCAAATTGTTGATTTGAGAGCATGATCATGAGCATTTGAGTTATAATTTCATATCATTTGAGAGAATTGAGCTAGATTTAGGAATTTTTGTATCAATTTTCTCATTCTAGGATTGTCCTTGAGAGAGATTAAGGCTAAGAGATCTTTCAACAAAGCTTAGATAGAGAACCATGAGATGTCATGGATTTAATTGCAATTTCTTTCCATAGAATTGTAGTTTTGAATCTTAATTTCATGAAGGTGTAATTTCTCACACACAAATGGCGCCCACCGTGGGGCTTTAGGCCTCATTTAATCATTTTTATCATATTTTTGTGTGTTTTGGTTCACTTTCTTGTCATTTTGCAGAAAACAGGAGAAGATCCGCCTACAAAGATTCTGAAACCGACTGTGAACAGTCAAGAGCTGCTTACAAATTTCTTCTATTTTATGTCTGTCATTCTTAAGCCACGTAGAAGATAAATTGTGCCGCCTGCTTCTGTAAAGGGCCGCCTGTTAGCAGTAAAGGACCGCCTGTGATCATTACAGAGCCACGTACTATCATTCTTTGGCTGCATTTTGCACATTTTGTGCCACCTATGGTTTTTCTTTAGCCGCCTGTGGACTTTCCAGAGCCACTTTTTAACTTTTAATTGTCGCTTTCAAAGTTTTAAGTTCCACTTTCTAATAGTTAAAAGCTGCTTATTAGTTGTTAAATGCCGCGTAGAACTTATTACTTTTTATCAAGTTTTAATTGATTTGTTCATCTTTCTAACTTTCTGTATTTTCAATTCCTACAGATGAAAAATCATCCAAAAGTACAGAAACCAGATAAAAGAGTGACAATGCCTAGCAAAGAGGTAAGAGCACAAAATCAACTTTCTAAAGAAATTCATGCATCTAATATTTTGGAAAGTTTAAAAGAGGAAGAGAATTTGTATGATCATTATATCAAAGTTTTTTTTGCATACAAAAAGAAATTCCCTACTCTTTGATTGATTTTCATTTTTAGTTCTTTAAGCTTGATTTTTTTGCAAAATTTGATCAAAAGAACTTAGGAGTGATTGTCAATTGGATTTTCAAGTTTTTCTTCACTTTGTCTTTATTGTGTTGACTAACTTGTTGAAGGAGCTAGAGTGGGAATGATCGCCACTAGGTGAGTTAAAAAAAAAAGTAAAATATGTCAAAAATGTGTCTAGCCTTTGCTAGCTTTGAAAATAAGGTATTTTTCTAATCAAGCTTGCATTGCTTAAATTCTCGCTTTCATTTAAACCTAGTCTAATTAGGAAAACCCCTATTATTGTCCAAATTGAACAAGCATTAGGCATATGCTCTTCAATTTTTGAAGTGAATCAAAAAGCCAAACATGTGAATTCAATTTGGTAGAAAGAAAGGGATAAGGAATCAACCAAACACTTCAATTTTAAGAACCCCCTTGTCAAGGGGTTGAAAAAGAACAAGCGTGTTTGAGGTGTTTTGAACAAGGAAAAATAATAGGGATATGCTCTTCACTTTCTAAGTGAATCAAATTCCCAAACTTGTTGAATCGAGTTCAATTTCTTGTTTTTCTATACATGCTAGATTAAATTAGAGCTTTAAAGGGCCCACCTCCCTAGATTTTCCTTATGAGGACGGTGAGAGGGAATGACCCAAAGTGGGAGACAATCACTTTTGCCGCAATATCATCCAACCCACTATAAAAAAATGCACTTTACCTTAATCGGAAAGTGACTAAGTCTTGTGCAAGTCATCCTCACTTCCACAAGTAGTCCTTCAGGATTGTGCAAAATCGTACTTTCGTGCATGTGGGAATCTCGCAAGGGGGTAAAGGAACTTGATAAGATTTAGAAAGCAGGTGTGATTAAAACCTTGTTAAATAGTAAAACTACCTTTTTAGAGCCATTGTTAAAAGCCAAATTTGACACTAGGTAGATTGCTTGGAAGATTTTCCTATGTTATACTCATAAAAACATCCGAAAACATACACTTTTAGTGTTATTTTAGGGATATGGCGTAAATTTGATGTGTGCGTTGAGTTTGTACTTTATTTTCATGCAAGAATCTTCTTTAACAGGTCTGATCAAAACTATTAAACATTTAAAATTCAAAAAATTGAAAATTTCAACCTTAATCAACAAAGTGTCGCGTATAAACAATTCTGGGCTACGTATAAACAATTTAGGGCCACCTGTAACTTTGAAATGTCACTTGGAAACTTTCATAATCCATGTAAGCCACTGGAAAGTGGCACATGTAAACATTGTAAAACCGCCTATCAACAGGAAAATTCTTCCTGCGAACTACAAAGTTACTCACATTTTTGGATACCCTTTGGGAAGTTTTACCTCTGTGTACTTGTAAATTGATCAAAATATGCCATTATTGGACCTTTTGAAAAATCATTCAAGGATTGATCAATTAAGTGAGATAAAAAGCCTAAGTATTTATTTGATTTATGTTAATGTTGGATTTTACTCAATCTCATTACATTAAGGCTACCCTACAACCTGATGGATCTTATCTAAGGCAAGAGTGTCCTTTTCTGGGTGATCCTTTTAGTTCTTCAAAACCTTTACCGGAACCTATAAAGGAAACATAGCCAATAATGTCTTTTCCATTTGGTCATATAAACCCCGATCAAATCAACCATGTCAACAAGGATACAAATAACAATGGAGTGGGAAATGCTGACCGTAACAACCAAGGATCAAATAACAATACCAATGGAGGAGGAAACATTGACCCTAACAATCAAGGGTTAAACAACAACAACCTTGGAGGAATTAACCTTGAACCTAACAACCAAGGGTTAAATAATAATAACAACGGGGGAAACATTGACCCTAATGATGAAGAAGCAACCGATGAAAAGCTTAATGAAGCAATGCAAATTCCCTTCTTCATGAAGCTTATGGAAAAAGTGTTGGAAAAAGACAAGGAAAAATACTTTCTAAACCTAGCACAAACGGGTCTCAAACTTCCACATGACTATGATTTCAACAAACTTAAACAAAAAGAAGCTGAGGCTAACCCCATTGATATCATGAACAAGCAATTGCAACTTTTCCAAATGCAATTGGACACGATGAAACAAAGCAGGGTTCCTTAACCCTTTTCTATCAAAGCTTTGTGTCCTTTTCCATTTGATAAGTCATTAATCATGGTTCCATTCCCAACTAATGCTATATTTCCTAAATATGAAAAATATGAAGGAAAAACTGATCCTCAAGATCACTTAAGGGAATTTTGTGCCTTAATTCTAGAGTTCATGCATGACACAACTTACCTAATGAGGTTATTCCCTAGAATTTTGGGAGGTATGGCAATGGAGTGGTTTTTGAAGTTACCCTTCGGCATCCGAACCTTTGAAGAATTGGCCTCTAAGTTTGTAACTCATTACTCTTATAATATCAAACATGAGATTACAATGCTTAATTTATGTAGTTCACCAAGCAAAGAGAAGGAGAGGGATTCCTACTTTTCCTACAATGATGGAGAGCGGTATTTGTTAGATACCCTCAAAGTGTACCTGAAAAGGAGAAGATGGATATCTTTGTGAATAGCTTGAATCATGAAATGAACTATCGGTTAAGACTACAATGTCCTAGGTCATTCCAAGACCTAATTGAGAATGGGGTAACAATGGAAGAAGTATTAGTCAAAAGTGGAGAAATTAAACTTTACAAGGATAACAAGAATAACAACAACAATAATACCTCCAATCCTAATCAAAATCACAATACCCCTAACAACAACCGGTTTTGGATGAGAAATAACAACAATAAAGGAGTGGTAGAGGCCAATACTTTAAAGGCCACCCCTTTCAATCTCACTCAAAGTTCAGTTCAAGCCAATAAATTGAATCAAGCACCCAAAGTGCCCTTTAACAACAACAATACTAATAACAACTTTGGGAATAATCAAGGGGCTTACAAGCCTAAACCTTTCTTTGCACCTACACCCAAAAGGACATTCACTAATTTGGGTGAACCATTGGAAAATGAATTAAGGACACTTATTGCAAATAAACTTATTGACCTACCATGGGCTCAACCATATGAACCTCAAATCAAGCCAAATTGGTGGAGTGAGAATAACCATTGTGAGTACCATAGAAATTGGGGACATAAGACAAATGATTGCATGCATCTCAAACATGTGGTACAAGATCTCATTGACAGTGGTGTGATAAAAGTAGAAGGCCCTCAAACTAATGAATACCACACAGCCTTTAAGACTCCTTTCTATAAACATGAAAAAGGAGAATCTTCCAACTCAAACAATGGAGGAAATAATGGGAACAATGCAAAAGGCAATAATAATGTTAACTTTGCACATACCTATGATAATACTATCAATTCTATATCTGGCCATGAGAGTACTATCAATACTGTTGTGATCAAAGATCAACCTAAAGTGGAGACCTCTAATGCCATCACAAGGGGGCAAGCCTCAAAGGTTACCCTACAAGGGGGTACTCCTATTACTATCGGTCCTAAAACACCAATTATTTTGGCTAAACAAACACCACGTACAACAAAGCCTTATATTTTGGTGGAATAATTACAAAAGACTCCAACACAAATATCAATTTTGGAGTTGTTGAAATTATCTCCCAATCACAAGGAAATCTTGGAAAAATCCTTGGTTGAGACCACTATTCCTATAAACTTGGAGGAAGATAAATTTCAGAACATGGTAGGACATCTCATAGCCCCTCATTGTATTTCATTTTCAGAGCAAGATGATATGTCTATCACACATCCTCAAAACTTACCCTTGCACATAGAGGTGTTAATCCAAAGGCATAGGGTCAAGAGAGTTCTCATAGATTGGGGAACTAGTCTTAATATTTTCACTTTAAACCTTTCCAAGTCATTAGGGTTAACCGAGTCTTCCATTGACCCTAAAAAGAAAATCACCATTAAGGCTTATGATGAGGAGGAACGATCTTCAAAGGGTATGATTATTCTACCAATTCAAGTGGGGCCTATCAAAAAGAATACCATACGTCAGGTCCTTGATATGAAATTGACTTGCAATAGCCTATTGGGAAGGCCATGGATACATGAAATGCAAGCGGTACCTTCTACCTATCACCAATGCATAAATTTTCCACACATGGGGGAAGAGATCACGATTGGAGGAGATTCAAACCCATTCCAATATTGCAATGATTTGAAGCCAAGTCACGAACTATTCATCCCTCATAATAGGAAATGAGTCATCCCTAATATTTCCATTGAAGAAGATAAAGAGAAAAGTTCAAAACCAACATTAAATATTACATCAACTTCTAACCCTAATCAAACTAACTCAACTACATCAACTAAAAAAAAAGAAAAGATGAGTTATGAGGGTCAAAATTCAAATGATAATTCAGTCAAGACTTCAACATTGAGAATGGAAACTTTGAAACCTACTAAGGAAGAAAGAGAATAAGCTAAGAAGGATAATTATCAAAAGATGAGTGACATGATGAATCAATTTGAGAAACAATGCAAAATTCACTCAAAAGGGGTAGGGGAATATTCTGTTTCCCTATTTGATTTACCTATATTTCCAAGGACACATGGGAAGCCATCCAAAAATCATCAACCCCACAAATACAATTCTCATTTTGTGAGAGAATGTGACAAACAAGAAATGGAAAAAGAGGATAATGAAGTATTACAATGGCTTTATAAAGAGGAGGATAATACAACTAATCACATTGAAAGAGTGCTACATATCAACATCCAAACTGATCAATATGGAAAAGGATTTGATATCATGAAGAAAATGGGATATAAGGGAAGAGGACCCTTAGGAGTTTGACATAGGGGATTGTTAGAACCTATTGAACCAGTTTGGAGAGCAAAAGAAGAGAAAGCTGGCATAGGTTTTCAACATAAGGGAGAAAGTTCAAGTCCCATGCATGATTTTCCTGCACATATCCACATGGTAGGCTCTGAAAGTGAAGATGATTCTAGGGATTATGAGTGGGATTCCTTTTTTGAATAATCTTGTCATGACATAGAGGTTGATACCATTCACACTTATGCAACTCCTCCTAAAGTTGAGAATCAAGAACATGTGACTCAAGGTTCGACTTCTACTCAAACATCAAGTGAACCTCAACAATCCAATGTAGAATAAGCACCTCCTTACACTCAATGGGTAGGTGAACCTTGGGTACCTTTGTGGGTGGGAGATTCTAACCTAGTGTTTAATCTGCACACTTTCTTTCCCATGGAAATCTTAGAGGACTCTAGTGAAGAGGATTTTGATCCTTCTTCCATGGACCATCTTGAAGAGGCACATGTCATAGACCTTGATGATACAATGTATGAACCCTCCAATGAAGTTGTGTCCTTAAATCCTTCAAATGATAATGCATCCAATGAATCCTTGTCCTTAATGCACCCCGAACTTATTGATTGGGATCTTTCTAAGCCAAATGACTTACTATACTTCCCAAATGACAATGCAATGGCCTTATACCTAAATGCGGTTGAACCAAATTTTTCCATCAATGAATTCACTCTAGACATGATTATAGGGGTAGGTGTTAAACCTCTTGATCTACAAAATGAAAAGAAAAAATACAAAAAAAATGAGGTCTAGTGGTGAAAACCACCATGTGGCAGTGCTAGACCCAAAAAAAGTAAAAATAAAGGATGTTTCCGAAGGTGAAAACCCAAATGTGGCACCTAAGGAAGAGAGGTTGGACATATTACTAGCACATGAAGATGACAGATCACCTATACTCATTGAACCGACAGAAAAGGTTAACATTGGTACTGAAGTGGATCCCAAATTTATTCACTTGGCAGCATCTTTAAGTCCCTTGGAGAGGAAAGAGTTCATCGAATTCTTTCAAGCAAAGAAAGTCAACTTTGCATGGTCATATGCCAACATGCCTGGATTGGATCCAATTTTCATAATGCATCATTTGAATTTGAAACCCGGGGTTAAGCCCGTCAAGCAGAAATTGAGAAAAATGCATCCACATGTAGCCCTTTTAGTAAAAGCAGAATTGGAAAAGTTACTCAAGGTGGGATTTATAAGAGTAATTGCTTATGCAAAATGGATCTCCAACATTGTACCGGTTACTAAACATGATAAATCCATAAGCGTTTTCATGGATTTTAGAGATTTAAACCTTGCTTTCCCAAAAGATGACTTTCCATTACCTAGCATTGATGCTATTGTGGATCTAACTGCGGGTCATTCTATGTTTTCACTCGTGGATGGATTTAGTGGATATAATCAAATTCACATTGCACCTAAAGATCAAGAGAAGACAACCTTTACATGCCCATGCGGTACTTTTTGTTGGAATGTGATGCCCTTCGGTCTCAAAAATGTTGTAGCAACTTATCAAAGAGCAATGACTACCATTTTCCATGATGCACACCTTCCTAGAAGACTATGTGGGTGATATTCTAGCTAAGTCACATGAATGAAAAGATCACTTACCCATACTTGAAAATATTTTTACAAGGCTAGAACAATTCAAAGTGAGACTTAACCCAAAGAAGTGTGCTTTTGGGGTACAATCCAGAAAACTCCTAGGGTACATTATTTCTGCAAAAGACATTGAAGTAGATCCTGAAAAAGTACAAGCAATAATGGACATGGACATTCCAAAGAATATTATTCAAATGAGGTCAATTCAAGGAAGACTTCAATCTATAAGGAGGTTCATTTCTCAATTTGCGGAAAAATTCCATTCATTCACAAGGTTGCTACATAAAGACACCATCTTTACATGGGATGAGGAATGTGATAAAGCCTTTACATTGTTGAAAAAATACTTGATGAATCCACCCATCTTGATGTCACCTATTCAAGGCAAACCTTTATTAAAATATTTAGGAGTCTTATTGGCACAAGAAGATAATGAAGGAAAAGAAAGAGCTATCTACTACTTGAGTAGAACTTTGATCAAATATGAATTAAACTATAGATTTATGGAAAGGGCTTTCTTAGCACTGGCATTTGCCTCTCAAAAGTTAAGAAATTATATGTTGATTCATAAGGTGAAGCTAATATCCAAAATTGATCCATTGAAATACTTACTTAGCAAAACAACTCTAACTGGAAGGATTGCAAAGTGGGTAATGGTGCTTAGTGAATTCGACATTGAGTATGTGGATAAGAAAGCAATCAAAGGTCAAGTTATTGCAGATCAATTGGCCAATTATCCTTTAGAGTCTACACATCCCATTCAAGTGGAGTTTCCTGATTCTGAGATTGTTAATGTGGAAGCTAAGACATGGAATTTATACTTTGATGGATCTTACACCCAAAATGATAGTGGGACAGGCATTCTTTTGATCACACCACAAGGTTACACAATCCCAAAATCTTACAAGTTATTGTTTTCTTGTACAAACAACATTGCGGAGTATTAAGCTTTGGTCATAGGTATCAAGGTGGCCTTGGAATGGAATGTCATAGAATTACAAGTCTTTGGGGACTCTCAATTAGTCATCAATCAAGTCAATAATGAATATGCTACCAAGGATGAAAAATTGATGCCTTACAAGAAATTGGTGGATGATTGGAAAAATTACTTTTCTTTTATTACTTTTGAACAAATCCCACATGAAAAGAATAGAGCAGCGGATGCAATGTCTACCTTGACATCTTTGCTTCAAATGCCTGATCAAAATGAAAGGTATAAGTTCTTGGTGGAAGAATTAGTTAAACCAACATTTGACCTACCTGATACCCAAATTATTGCCCTTTTAAATGGACATGACTCACCATGGTATGGACCCATTTATGCCTACCTAAAAGACCAAACCTTACCCATAGACCAAACCCGTGCTCAAAAGTAAAATTTTATAAGACAAGTGGCTCGTTATACCATCCTTTCTGACACATTGTATCGTAAGGGTCTTGACGGAATGCTCCTTAGATTTCTAGAGGAAGATGAATCAAAATTTTCTTTAAAAGATGTCCACGAGGGGATTTGTGGGTCACATTTGAGTGGTTTAAACCTAGCTAAGAAAATCCTACGTATGGGGTACTTTTGGAAAACCTTAGAAAGAGATGCTTGTCAGTTTGTAAAGGTTTGTGCAAAATGTCAATACCATGGAGACATGATCCATGCACCGGCATAACAATTACACCCATTTGTCACACCATGGCCATTCTACCAATGGGGTTTTGATTTGATTGGCATGATCTATCCACCTTCTTTAAATGGACATAAGTACATTCTCACCGCAATAGAGTACTTCACTAAATGGGTTGAGGTTGTACCTTTAACAACTGTAACAGGGAAGAAAATTTCCATGTTCATCCTTAATCATATTATTTACAGATATGGCATTCCTCATGCCATCATTACAGATAATGGAAAATAGTTTAAGAACAAGGATGTAGATGAAATTTGTGACATATTCCATATTACTCATCACTCCTCATCCATTTACTATCCCCAAGGTAATGGACAAGCAGAGGCTACCAACAAGAATATCCTCAAAATCCTCAAAAGATCAATTGGTAAGTCAGGTAGAGATTGGCACCTTCAAATCAATCCATCATTATGGGCTTATAGAACTGGTATTTGTACCCCAACAGGAGATACACCTTTGTCATTGGTTTATAAGGCTGAAGGTGTTCTACCTTTAGAAGTTGAAATACCATCCCTAAGAGTGTCATTGCATGGATTAATCACGGATGAGGATTATAGGGTTGCCCAACTTCAACAATTGGAATTGTTGGAGGAACACCAAACTCAAGCTTATGATCGTTTGATAGTGTATCAAAATTGAATTTCATGAAACTATAACAAGCATATTAAACCAAGAACCTTTCAAGTGGGAGATCTAGTATTGCAGGAGAATCCTAAAAATTAGGTTGATAGAGAAAAGAAAGGAAAGTGGGAAGAAAATTGGCTTGGTCCTTTTGTCATTGTTTCTTCTTTTGGAACGGGGACTTACAAATTGGCTGATTGTGATGGTGATGAATTGCAAGAACCTATCAATAGCATTCATCTTAAAAGGTTCCACACCTGATTAGATGAAAGAATATCAAAGGAAAGAGTATCAGTTGAGAGTATTAGATGAGTCAGCATCAACTTTGTACATGAGAAAAAGTCAAAATACCAAAAAAAGGCAAAAAAGATCAAAATACAAAAAAATCAGAAAGTTCAAAAGCCAAAAACATTGGAAAAGTAGAAAATCAAAAAAAGGAGAAAATTAGCATGAAGAAATAAAAAACATTGGAAAATAAAAAAAAAATGTTGTCTTGGTGAAAACCTAGCAAATAGGCGCCTTGATGATAAAAAAAAATGAAAAAAGAAAAAAATTGAAAATTTTGAAAAAGAGAAAAAAGTGCCTTGGTGAAAACCTAGCAATAGGCGCCTTGGTAGCAAACAAAAAAGAAAAGAGCAATAATCCCAAAAGGTGAAAACCTGGACACAGATGCCTTTTGTCCCTTAGGTCTTTCCTAGTCACATTTGTACACATTGCATTTCACCATCTCATTTGTCCATATCCTCATTGTATCTGTCATTTGTGCATAAGTCATAATAAAGTCTCAAAGCTGCATTGTTGCATTCTAGGTCTCATTTTTCCTTAAGTTTCACATTGATCACATTTATCACTTGGGGGCAATCATCATGGATTTTGGTAAACCGGATTCAAAAGTGCACAATTTTGGTCACACAACGGAAGCAGATTTTCAGATTTAGAAGAGAGATATTTTGGAACCTTTGATGGATATCATTGTTCAACCCTAAACAGTTTGATCTGACAACACGATCCTTGAGTTTCATTGACTTATTTTATTAGGATTAAAAATTGACAAACTCTAAATTATCAGCATGTTTGGAATTCTTTTTGAAAATCTTGATACATTTCAAAACACTTGGAATTTTTGATGACTTTTTCATTGACTTTTTCGAGTCATGTTCTTTTTAGCTAATCAATGATGTTTCGACTAGATTGGCAATGATGGAGACATGATGTTTTCTTAACTTCTATGTGACTATTTTGAGGGAGATCATTTAACTTGTGTGAATTCTTCTAAGGACATGGTCATCTAAGAACCATCGAGGACATTCATATAGGAAGATGGGTTAACCTTTGTTTGTTTACGCAAAAGGATACCTTGGTTATTTATATCTTCAATATCTTAATACCAACATCCACTTGCAACATTGAATCTGATTAACCTGATATTCATACTCCCATAGTTGGTCATTCAACTAGTGAGGGTTGTACTCGGTTTTGCAGAAGGTTACCAAAATGAGTTGAATGTCATATTCATATCCTTATGGTTGCAGTGGCACCAGTAAGGAATGTATCGACTCCTAGTTCCACAATGCTCAATGATGAAAATATATCTTTTTTTTCATTTCTTTCGCTAACCTCAAGGACAATTAGTTGCATTGCATTTTAATGTTAGATTAATTACATTTTCATGTTAGATTAATGGCTTTATTTTTAGCATGTTTCCAAGAAAAAGGGGGCTAATTAATGTGGGGGATACATCAATTCAATGGTTTCAAATCATCAATATGAGATTATCTTTTGCATTCATAGCATTAATATATTCATTATATATTCATATCAAGAGAAAAGCAAAGAAAAGAAGCATTAATCATTAGTCATTTATCCAATCATCATTTAGGACTTGCATTTCATAAATTAAGTTGCATACATCAAAATTCCAATAAGATAGTTGCATTCATTTTATAATTGTACTAAGTATTGCACCCATATCATTACATTTCATTATCCATACATCATGACAAAATCATAAAATCATATAGAAATAAGTTGCATTAACATCATTTGCATCCATCTATATATGTCATACTTTAAAACATTGCATCCATAGCATAATAAAAGTAAATGCATCATAGAATCATGTAGATTTGCATAAAAAAAATCTCACAACAACATCATCAAAGGGGAAATCAATGGAAGATAATCATAAATAAATGTCCATCATCAAATGTCTATAACAAATATGTATATCAAAGATACATCAACAAAATGATCCATATATCAAAGTCCTGATCAAAACTCCACATGATGCATCAATACAATATCTGGATATCATAGATTCCTATGTATCTCATGACCCAGTAGGGGCACTTGATCCATCTCCTGCAATACCTGTACATGAACCTCCTGCACCATCGAGATCCCTGTCACCTAATCTATCTTGTATGGAAGGTGGTGCCTGACTAGTGCTAGCACTGGTAGGTAACTGAGCTAAAGTAGCCAAGAACTATTGCAACATAGTCATAACATGATCCAGCCGACCAGTAACTGAAGTCATCCCTACCTGTAATCATCAAACATCCTAAACTAAGCTATCCACAATAGGAGGAACTAGATGTGCTTGTGATACTGGAGGGGTCTGAGGTGCCTGTGGTGCTAAGGGAACCTGTGGTATCACCTATGTCATACTACTCTGTGGATCTACCTGAGGATCAAACTATCTCGGTGGATATGGAGGTCTCTGTGGATCCTGTACCAATAATGGAACCTATACAGGGACCTGTCTGGTAACATGAACTCATCTGTGTATCTACCTAGCCCACTCTGCATCAACTCTGCATGGAGCCTATCTCTGTGGAGGTGCATGTACTTGCACTTGCCTTTGTCTAGGTTGACCAAATCCACCACCTCGACCTCTAACATGACCACCCTACATCTGAGGTCCTGCAGCTCTCTGTACCCTAGGAGCCCTAGGTTCTCTTTGAACCCTCTGTCTCTGCAGTCTCTAGCCATCTCCATCACCATCCTCATCATCATCAGATAGATAATCAACATCAGGAATGGGCTCTGCTGGATCTATGAATCTGAGGAACCTGTGCCATGAGAACCACTCTCGATACTTAGCAGACATACCTGCATCAGCTAAATGTGGCATAATATCCCATCTGATATGTCTGAGATGCTCAATCTATGCACTGGCATACTGATAATCAACCTGAGCTCCCCACATGGATGGCTCTACCTGTACCCTAACATAAAGTGCCATACCCTAGGGCATATCTTGTACTCGGCCATACTGACAGAGCACTCTCCCAAAGTAAAATCTCTCTATATATAGTGGTGATCGACTAATCATCCATCGAGGGGAAAACATATAAGGAAAATCATCATCGTCCTCTCGCCATCCCTCACATCCTAAATATGGTCTCCATATGACCTGGTCAATATTGTCAATAGTACGATGCCAAAACTCAACCTTTCCCAGATGATGCTGGACAAGCATACCATCATACAAAAGTGCATACGGATAACCTCGAGCTCACACTCGTGCTAAGAATGGTCTGGTGATAGGGATATGCTCCCAAGTCCATAGTTGTAATAGAACTGCACCTGTTGAGATAGATGCCCTGCGCCTGTATACAATCTCATGTAAGTCATGGTAAAGATGTTCCAACACACAGGAAGCCCAGTCGAATCTCCAAGGATGTGCAATCAAGTCCTCCAATAAACAGCCCCATTTGACTGCAAAGCCATGACCTCTCCTATTAGGAAGCAATACTCCTCTGATAACTGCTCCTAGTAATGTTGGAAAAGTAGGAAATGAAGCAAATTGTGCCCAAGTAATGCAATCATTCTCAATGGTGTTGTCTCCGAACACTTGTCTGCATATGCTACCATTGTAAACTAAATCATAGTATACCTACTCTCCACAAGTCAAGATCCTCAACAATCTATATACATCCTCTGGCGTGATAGTCATCTCGCTGAGGGGTAGATGGAAAGTGTTATGGTCAGAGTGCCATCGCTCTACCAAAGCTATCAAAAAACCTCAGTTTAGCTAAAACTGAGGGAGATCAAGTAGGAAACTGAGACCACATGTCTCGATCGTACGTCTCTTAGGAAGAGTCAACTTGTCCACTAAATCAAAAATCCAAGCAACCACACCCTGTACTCACAACTTACAGTAATGTTCCTATATTTTGAAATAAAGTGATTTATATTAGTTCTTTCTAGTGGTGGATCATTCTAAGTCAATCACACATTAAATCTATCCTTGCTCTATTTTGAGCACATCAACCTATTGTTCCTAACCTCTAGATCTTGAGAAGGGATCAGTTTGGCATCATTTTAATCAATCTGATTGGCATATCAAACATTCATCGATATGATTTTTTCTAATATTCTAAACACTACGTGACATCATGGAATCACATTTTCTAGCTCAGAATCAATCAAGTCATTTCAGACATTCAATCGAAGGCAATCTTATCCTATCTATTTCAGGTTTACTCACATTTCTTTGTAGGCGGCACTTGACTAAGTGTACATAGATTTTTAGCCCTGCGGCATTGAAACTCTCATACGCGGCATGTTAAACATCGGAGGCGACACTTTACAAAGCCCACGACCTTTTAAAGTCCAGGCAACTTTCAACTTTTCCAAGGCGGCTTTGAAATGCTAGGGTTTCATAGGCGGTGCTAAACTAGTTGGGTTACAAAATTTGACCTAATTCCTAGGCATTGTGGATTGCTCCAATAAGGCTTTGAAATGCGCAGAGGTGGCTTATCACTAACTAGGCGGATTTTAAAGTTTCCTAAGTGACATTTTGCAAAAATATATCTAAAAAGCATTAAAAACTTACAATAAATGCTATTAAATGAGCAATAAATGCACTAGGAAGGGTAAAACCACTCACCGGAGGCCCGTAGTTAGGAGGTTCCTGATAATGGCGTGCTCTCTCAAACCCATGCTCTCGTATGGGGACCACCATTACTGTCAATCGTCACAGGATCAGAGCAAAATCTCAATAGTAAAAAGTGAAAATGAATAGTCAATTTGGGTTTTTCAACCTATTTAAGCTATTTTACCCTAAATTTTGAAGATTTTTGACCCAGTTGGTTTAAATTCCATATTCTGCACACTAGGGAATCTTTTGACATCTTTTTCAGCATCATTGTTTATCAGAAATTAAATCATCTTGGATCTATTCTTCATTAGTTTCATCCAATTTTTGACATTTGCACGTCAATATGCTTTCATTTCTGAGTGGGCATCATCATATCATCAAACTTGGGATTTTGCATCATATCTTACATCAAATCTGGGGCATTAAAAATTCAAACTTAGTGAGGTATTCCGCATCAAGTTTCACATCAAGTTCTGCATCAGGTTTCACATCAAGTTCTGCATCAAGTTTCATGTCAAGTTCTACATCCAGTTTCAAATCAGGTTTTGCAACAGATTATCAATATTAGGGTTTGCATCAACTAATCAATCAGACATCAACATCAAATCAATGATCATGACATCAAGTTTTCTTTGAGTCAATGCGCTTCGCACATCAATTCAAAGAGGGACATTTGTAGACACCTAAAATTGTCCAGGTGTTTCCTAATCATCCAAATTTGCAAATCTTAGCCAATTGCCCTAAATCTCATCAAAATGGATTATAATCAAATCAAATGGACATTTATCAAGGAAATTGGACAAAATAAAGTTAAAATCAAAGGATTAAATAATCATGAAATCAAATAATCAAATTCAAGCCTAAAAGGGATCAATCAAATTATATAATTGATTTTAATCAATTAATTGTATAGTTTTAAATCAAAAATCAAATCCAACCCATTCACCCTTACATGGATAATTTAATTAAATGATTGAATTAAATAAATCCTAATTTCTTTCAACTCAATTTGATCAACCAATTAGAATTGAGGATCTTGTCTTCTTGTCCCACCCTTTGAGGACAACCATTTAAATGGTCCCCCCATTTGAAACCATTTGAGGGATCACACTCCACCAAGCATTAACCCATGGTTAATTCACTCTACCCCCTACCCTTGGGAATTTTCTATAAATACAAACCATTTTGTAAGCATAAAGGATCCTAGAAAATTCGAATGCATAGCATAATTACTATAGGCAATTTGTGAGCAATTGAGAGCATTTTGATCATTTTGAGAACAAATTGTTGATTTGAGAGCATAATCATGAACATTTGAGTTATAATTTCATATCATTTGAGAGAATTGAGCTAGATTTAGGCATTTTTGTATCAATTTTCTCATTCTAGGATTGTCCTTGAGAGAGATTAAGAATGAGAGCTCTTTCAACAAAGCTTAGATAGAGAACCATGAGATGTCATGGATTAATTGCAATTCTTAGGCTAAATTGTTATTTTCTTTCCATAGAATTGTAGTTTTGAATCCTAATTTCATGAAGGTCTAATTTCTCATACACAGTCTCCATCTGGGCAACAAGGGCATAAGTCTCATCAAAATCAATACCCTTAATCTGAGTGTATCCTTTGCATACTAACCTTTCCTTTTTCCTTATTACCTTACCATTCTCATCCAGCTTGTTTCATTAAAACCACTTTGTGCCAATCACATTTTTATCAGTCGGTCTGGGCACAAGTTCCCAAGTTTGATTCTTCTCAATCTGATCAAGTTCTACCTTCATTAATTTTACCTAGTTCTGGTCATTAGATTCTTCTTCTACATATTTAGGCTCAATTTTTGAAAGTAAACACAACAAAAATTGCTCTTGTTTAGCTCTACTTCTGATATCAATGCATTTGTGCTTATCACCAAAAATCTGATTCTTAGGATGATTTCTCTATACGTACCTTGGTGTCTTAGTTGTAGATGTTGGATCCTACCTTGTCTCTTCCTCATCTTTCTTATCCTCCTTTTGTATTTATTCTATATTAGATTCATATTTAAGGTGTTTCTCAAGAGATTTATAAAAACCCTCATCAATGTTCACATTCACACTTTCAAAAATCTTATTTGGTCTTTTATTGTAACACCGATATGCTTTTCTCTTTGTAGAATAACCCATAGATATTATTTCATCCACTCTTCTGTCAACTTTTCCAAGATTTTCCTCATCTTACCGATATAACATCTGCTTCCAAAAAGTTTGAAATATTTCACTATAGGTTCTCTTTCATGCCATAGCTCCTATAATGTCTTGCCATACTTCTTTTAGTAAATAGTTCTATTAAAGGTGTACAAATTTGTATGTTTTGATTCTCTCCAGTAAACCTCCTATAAAATTGTTTCCTTCATTATCATCCTTGTTGCTTCTTGTATTACCTAATTCATTCTTTCCACTACACCATTCTGTTGTTGTATTCTAGCTGCTACAAATTGTCTTTTAATGTCATGTTTCTCACAAAATTTATCAAACTCATTAGATGTAAAATCTTCTCCTTTATTAGATCTAAAACATTTAATCTTCCTACCATATTCATTCTCAAATCTTGCTTTAAAAATTTTAAACATCTCAAATTATTCTGATTTCTCTCTTATAAATGCTACCCAAGTCAATCTTGAATAATCATCAATAAAGAGTATGAAGTATTTATCACCTTGTAAACTCCTTGTTCTGGTAGGACCACATAGGTTGGTGTGCACTAGATCCAGTAAACATGTAGATGAATAATCTTTAGCCTTGAATGATTCTCTCCTCTAATTTCCTTCCCGACATCCCTTACAGATAACATTATCTGGTTTACATAATCTAGGTAAGTCTCTTACTACACATGATGAACTGAATCATACCAAGTTATCAAAATTGATGCAACACATTCTCCAGTGCCAAAGCCAACTATCATTAATTTGAGATAATAAGAATCCTTCGGTAGCTCCTTCAATTTGGTACATGTTTTTTCCAATTGCAATCATTGCTTTAGATCTTTTCTGAATCTCACATCCTTCATTTTTTGACATAACATCATAACCATTCTCACACATCTATCCAACACTTAGAATATTGTGATGCAAACCCTTCACATAGTAAAGTCTACCAGTATTATGTTTTCCATCAAAAGTAATAGATCCCATACTAACAATATATGTTGCCTTATTATTACCAAATCTAACAGGACCACCATCATATTTCTTAAGTGTTACGAATTTGATTTTATCACCAGTCATATGATTTGAAAAACCATTATATATCAACCATCCTTTCTTATTCCTTCAAACATACAAATTAGTCTCAACATCATCATCAATTTCAAGAAAAAAATGATAGAAATATCAATCCCTGAATTTTGTTCTTCAGCATAAAATATATAATCTTATGTTTCAAATTCATCATCTGAAATACTATCATATTCATTAACATAGGAGGCTTTCTTACTGAACTTCTTAAACTTCTATCTAGGATGTTTCTCTACATCCAAAGAACTTAAGGGGTAACATACCTTTGTACTTTCCAATACCTTTCTTTATCCTCCTTGCAAATTTTTTTTCCATCTTATATGAGCCTTCATCTTCCAGATCTTCTTCAATCTTTGTGGCTTTGAATGTTGTCTTGGATATGCTCTTGTCTTTTCCAAATTTTTTCATTGCAAACATGATCAGGATGTCGAACAACTATTCTCTAGTAAACTTCTTTGGATCATATACCTCTTCAATCACCGAGATCTTGTCATTGTAGCTTTCTGGTAGGGACATCAAAATATTCTCCATAACATCTTAATTTGTGATATTTCCTCCTTAATTCTTGACTTCATTTACTGCATTATCAACCCTCTTAAAATATCTTCACCTTCATATATTCTCATAATGACACTTAGTTGTTAGCTTCTTAGCTAACTTAATCCTATCATTGCCTTCATAAATCTCTTTCAATTTTTCCCAAACTTCATAAGCAATTTTTAATGAAATGACCTAAGCTAACTCATGTTAGGAATAACATTCCACAAGCACAATTGAGAGGGGGGTGAATCAGTTGTGATGTAGAATATTAAAATTTAAACTTCATAAACCAAATCTGTAATGCAAATGATAACACAATAAATGCCAACACATTAACAAAATACTTGTTGTCGAGGAAACCATGTTAAAGGTAAAACCCTGGTGGGAATTAACACCCAAAAATAATGTACTCAAAGTATAGTATCCATGTTAAAATATTTATCCATGTTAGGAGCTTATTACAACATTACAGTACACATTCCCTGTTAGGAGACAAACCCTGTTAGGAGTCAAGAAAAGTATTTGGCTCACTGCCCAGGCACACTGCCCAAAGAAGGTTAAATCCACCCTCAAGGATTCACAATCCAAACAAGTGTATATAGGAAATATACAATCCAATGAACTGTCTGATAGCAACTATCTTTTCTTGGTCAGTTCCAATGAAGTATTCTTATCACAAACTCTACTCTACATCCAACAGTAAAACAAGCCTCGTGGCTTACACTTCTCTTCCTTTTCAATCTCTACCACATCTTTCCAAAATAAAAGATCACTCAAACATACCCTATTACAATAATTCATTAGGTCGACCAATTAAGCTTTCCTAATACATAAATAATTAATTAGGCCGGCCAATTAGGCTTTCCCAATATATAAATAATTGTTTAACCCCTTGCTATGATACACATGGTACCTATAACAAGTAAACATCAATTATAATCCATCAATTATACTCCAAGATTCACAATCCACGCTCACACTTCATAATACACGCTACATGTTTGAATTCAGCCACCAGAATAGGTCTTGTCCAGAATACACACTACAACTGATGTCACCAGTACTTTCATAACAATAAATCAGTAAAAAACATTCTTGAATGTGTCCTCATTCATCCCATAAGCTCGTATCCGCTAAAACATCTTCATATGTAAGATATATACAAAATACAAAGACCTCCTTTGTTAAGTATTGCTGTCACAATCCAGAAACTAGTCTTCACTAAATCATCTATAACATCACCAATATGTAATATTAATTTAGGTGACCTTAGGAATAAGGTCATCACACATCTATCTTCATATCCCTATCTTTTATCGTACTAAAACATCCGTACAGTGTCTGTACACTTCTGTCAATCAAATAACCAGTTTGTTCTCTCCATAGAAATATATGTTGACATCAGTGAAAAAACATGAATACCAACAACATGAATAGTATCCAAGTCTGATATCATCCAACAATCTCCCCCTTTAGAATTTATGGCAACATATGGGAAAATCCATCAACCCAAAAGTACTCTCTCTCAATACAATCTTCTCAATATCCTCAACTCAAATCTCCCCAAAACAGTAGAGATTTTCACATAGAACCTTTCCCCCTTTGGAAACAATGGAAAAGGGTGCCATAACTCAACTTTAATCTTCTGTAAGGTGTAGATTTTTCAAATCTTTATGTCCAACAGCCAGGTGCAAGATCACCCAAATGTGCTTTATAGTGTTCATGCTATCACTCCCCCTGAGGAGTAGATCCATACATCAATACCATAAAATGATATATCTCTAAAATCCACTGGACTGATGTATACCTTGCATCAATTAATTATCACAAGGAGGGGCTCGGACCCCAAGAATAATTTTGAGATGCTCAAAAACATATTTTTTAAAAGGTTTTGTACATATATATGCTATATGTTCCTTTGTGCTAATATACTCTAGTTTAATCTCTTTCTCTGCTACCTTCTCCCTCAAGAAATGATACTTAATAGAAATGTGTTTAGTCTTTGAATGCATTACAAGATTCTTTGACATATTCACTGTGCTAGTGTTATCACAATGGATAACCACTGGCTCTTCAAAAATTATTCCAATGTCCTTCAACATTTGTTTGATCCAAACAACTTCTGTGCAATTTATTGCAATAGCAACATACTCTAATTCAGCAGTAGATTGAGCAATACAGTCCTACTTCTTACTTAACCAAGAAACCAGCCTTTTCCCAAGGAAAAATGCACCACCACTTGTACTCTTTCTATCATCCACATTACCTTCCCAATCAGCATTAATATAAGCCTGCAAAATAAAGTCATCTGATTTTTCATACCATAATCCATATTCTATTGTTCCTTTCAAGTATTTGAAAATTCTTTTCACAGCAGCAAGGTGTGTCTCTTTACGATCTGCCTAATATCTTGCCACAATTCCAGCTACATTGGTAATATGTGTTCTAGTGTGAGTTAGATATTGTATACCACCAATCATAGATATGTACTTTGTCTAAAAAATACTTTGAGTCTCATCATTACTAGTTAGTTTGTATCTAGTCACCACAGGTGTTCCAATAGGTTTACAATCTTCCATTCAAAACTTCTTCAACATTTCCTTAACATACTTGGTCTGAGATATAGAAATACCATTTTTACTCTGATTAATTTTTAAACCAAGAAATAATTTCATTTCACCAATCATTGACATCTCAAATTCATTTTCCATTTATTTAGATAACTTCTTACTGATCTTATCATTGCCTCCAAAAATGATATCATCAACAAAAACTTCTATAATTAAGATTCCATCTTCATCAGTTCTTAAATATAAATTACTGTCTGCATTACCTTCTTTGAAACCAAGATGAAGTAGATACTTGTCAAGTCTTTCATACCATGCTCTCGGTGCTTGTTTCAGTCCATACAGTGCTTTCTTCAACTTACAAACCATGTATTCATCTTCTGTAAAAGGAAATCCACCAGGTTTCTCAATGTATACTTCCTCTTCCAGATCACCATTCAAGAATGTTGATTTCACATCCATTTGATATCCTTTAAAGTATTTATGTGCACCATAAGAAAGAAATAATATCACAGCTTCCAACCTAGCAACATGAGCAAATTTTTCTTCATAGTCTATGCCTTCTTGTTGTGAGTAGCCTTTACACACCAGTCTAGCCTTGTTTCTTACCACTATTCCTTCTTCATCCATCTTATTTTTGAAAACCCATTTAGTTCCTATCACATTTTTGTTCTTAGGTCTTGGAACCAATTCCCAAGTATTTTTTTTCTTTATATGTTCAAGTTCTTTCATAGCTTTAGTCCATGATTCATATCTACAAGCTTCATCAGTAGTTTTTGGTTCAACTTGAGAAATCAAACAAATTTCTTCTCTAGTTCTAGATCTAGTCATCAGACCTTTACTTGCATAACCAATAATTTTATCTTCAGGATGGCTATTCTTAACATACCTCAGAGTCTTAGGAGTCTCAGAAACCTCAATCAATTCATCTTCAATCTCATTATCAACCATTAGAGGTTCTTCAGGTTCAGTAGTGACCTCTTTCATCTTTGTAATCTGACCACAGTCATATATTCTTTCCCGAATCTAAAACTTTTCATCTATCCTCACATTGCCTCTTTTAATCAACTTCCTCAATATCATATTGAAACATTTATATGCTTTGATCTTAGTATAATAACCAAGAAAAATTCCTTCATCACTTCTAGCATAAAACTTCCCTATCTCATCATCTCTTTTGATATAACATTTACTTCCAAATATTCTGAAATATTTTATAGTATGTGTATGATCAAACCATAATTCATAAGGAGTCTTACTTTTACCTTCTCTGATTTGAATTAATTCAAGGTGTACATAGCAGTGCCAACTACTTCTTTCCAATGAACATGTGACACATTTCCTTCCAACAACATATTCCTTGCAACATCTAATATAGTTCAGTTTCTTCACTCTGCTATCCCATTTTTTTGTGGTGTTCTAGGAGCTGGTGTCTGTATGTATATTCCATGTTCTTTATAGTAGGTATTAAATAAATCTGATGTAAACTCTCCACCTCTGTCTGATCTCAAACATTTTATCTTCAAAAAGGATTCATTCTCAACTTTTTCTTTAAATAACTTGAATTTGTCAAATGCTTCATATTTCTCTCTCAAATATGTAACCCAAATCATTCTAGAAAAGTCATCAACAAAAATTATAAAGTACATTTCATCATAATAAGATCTTGTTCTTGTAGGACCACACAAATCTATATGCACCAGATCCAACTTCCCTTTTGTTGAATAAGATTTTCTTCTAAAACTGCTTATGGTCTGCTTCCCCATAACACACTCTCTACACATAGTGTTATATGGCTATACAATCTTAGGTAGATCTCTCACAACATTATTCATACTTGCCTTCACAATGTTATCAAAGTTAATATGACAAAATCTTCTATTCCATAGCCATCTGTCACCAACCTTCACAATAAAATAAGAAGCTTAAGATGTATTCAATTCAAATACATTACCTCTAGATTTAGTACCAGATGCGATCAAATCTCCTGATTTACTTCTGATAGATAATTTCCCATCAATGAATTTCAATTGATAACCTCTGTCCACTAACTTCCCAACACTCAATAGATTATTTTTAAGTCCTTCAACAAGTAATACATTGTCAGTATTAGTCTTTCCATCTAGAGAAATAGATCCAACACCAATGATTAGTTTAGGAGTATTATCACCAAATCTAACAAGACTACGATCATATTTTTTAGACTCACAAATTTATTTTTATCTCCATTCATATGATGTGAACAAACATTGTCTATAACCCATTCATATTTCTTTTCAACAAGAGATACTAAGGATTTTTCTTCATGTATAGGTTCATCATCCTTTATAGCCAATAAATCAAATTTCATCATAGTCACTATCATCATTAGAAACACCCTCACTAGCATAATAACATTCCTTGTCTTTAGGATACTTAGATTTGTAAAACTTAGGTTTATGCTTTGGAACCCTTGTAGGACATCGAGATGCAAAATGACCAATCTTGTTACATGGAAAACATTTCAAAGGTAATTTTCCTTCAAATTTACCCTTACCTCTCTTTTCTCTTCTAGCGATCAGTGCTACTACTTCATCTAGCTTTCTTTCTTCCTCTTGTATCTATTCCCATTCCTAGGCATAGTCTCTAAGCTCTTCTCTCAAGTTACTATTGTTGGTGCTCACAATTCTAGATAAGGTCCTTTTGTTCTTATGCATGGTTAGCTTGAATGCTAACTCAACTTTAGGTAAAGTATCTCCCAATTTTGTGACCTCAAAAGTAGTTAGCTTTCCAATCAACATATGTTTAGTGAAGTTCAGTGTCAAAGATATAATCTCCCTTATAGCTTATACTTTAGTTCTATATGTAGGTGTCAAAGATCTGAGAATCTTCGCAATAACTTCTTCCTCACTGTAAGTGCCTCTAGAGTTTCTAATGCCAGTAACCACTTCAGTAATTCTCTATCCATATGCCCTAATTTTATCATCTTCTCTCATTTTCAATGATTCCATTTTTGTCTTCCAGTTTTGTAACTTTTCTTGTTTTTTAAACTTATCTCCTTCATATAGTGCCTCCAATCTTGTCCAAATCTCATGTGCAGAGTCCTGGTCTTTTACTTCTGTGAATTCACCTTCAGAAAGTGTGTTGATCAGTGATTCCCTTGAAACTATATTACATGAAACTACCTTCTTATCATATTCAGTAGGCTTCTGTAATTCATCCTTAGTTGCTATCTTTTCATTCTTCTTTGTGATCATCCAGTAGTCAATTCCCAAGCATAGAAAATGTGTTCTCATCTTGTTCTTCCAACTGTCAAAGTTTTCAGGATCAAATTGTGGACTATCCTTCCTATAGTAAGTCATCTTCAGGATCACCTCAAGTTGTTAAGCTTTCTCTCTAAGGACCAGCTACTCTAATACCAATTGTTAGGAATTACAGTCCACAAGCACAATTGAGAGGGGAGGGGGGTGAATCAATTGTGATATAGAATATTAAACTTTATACTTCATAAACCAAATCTATAATGCAAATGATAACACAGTAAATGCCAACACAATAACAAAATACTTGTTGTCAAGGAAACCCTATTAAAGGTAAAACCCTAGTGGGAATTAGCACCCATAAATAATGTACTGAGAGTGTAGTATCCCTGTTAAAAGATTTAGCCCTGTTAGGAGCTTATTATAACATTACAGTACACAGTCCCTATTAGGAGATAGACCCTATTAGGAGTCAAGAAAAGTAGTAGGCTCACTTCCCAAAGAAGGTTAAAGCCACCCTCAAGGATTCAAAATCTGAAAAAGTGTATATAGGAAATATACAATCTAGTGAACTGTCTGATAGTAACTGTCTTTGCTTGGTCAGTTCCAATGAAGTATTCTTATCACAAAATCTACTCTACATCCAACAGTAAAAAAATACTCACATCTTACACTTCTCTTCATTTTCAATCTCTACTACATCTTTCCAAAATAAAATATCACTCATATATACCATATTACAATAATTCATTAGCCAATTAAGCTTTCTTAATACACAAATAATTAATTAGGTCAGCCAATTAGGCTTTCCCAATATGCAAATAATTGTTTAACCACTTGCTAATATACACCATGGTACCTATAACAAGTAAAATTCAATTATAATCCATCATTTATACTCCAAGATCCACAATCCACGCTCACAATTCATAATACATGCTACATGTCTAAAGTCGGCCACTAGAATAGGTCTTCTCCAGAATACATGCCACAACTGACATCACTAGTACTTTCACAATAATAAATCAGTAAAAAAAAATCTTCAATGTGTCCTCAGTCATCTCATAAGCTCGCATCTGTTGAAACATATTCATCTGTAAGATATACACAAAATACAGAGACCTGCTCTGTTATGTATTACTGTCACAGTCTAGAAGCCAGTCTTCACTAAATCATCTGTAACATCACCAATAAGTAATCTTAAGTCAAGCGACCTTAGGAATAAGGTCATTACACATTTGTATTCATATCCATGTCTTTGATCATACTGAAACATCCGTATTGTGTCCGTACACTTTTTTCAGTCAAATAACCAGTATGTTCTCTCCATAGAAACATATGTTGACATCAATGACAAAACATAAATATCAACAACATGAATAGTATCCAAATATGATATCATCCAACAACTCATTCTTTGATAAAGAACTAAAGATTTCATACCTTACTTTGACATTCTCCTCATAGGTTGTGATTTCATCTTGAGTTTTGAGGCCATTTAGAGGAACAACATACTTTGTTTCCACATTCTTCCATGTAGTGTAAGTTGTTAGGGATTTTTCTTCCAAGTATATTTTAAAACTAGTATGAATGCTTGCTCTTGTATATTTCCAATATTCTATATGCAAGAAAAGCCTAATTTATGAGGATTGGATAAGATCCTCCTTTTTTGAGCTCCACTGACTTAGGCAGGTATTACCTTTGAATGATTACTGATTTACAATATCTATTATAGTGGATTATGTCTTCTTACTAACTTGCTAAATGCCTTTTACTGTATCAATAAGTAGATAACTATGAAAATGATTATGAATAATCTGATACAGAGCTTAATAAGCCAAACCATTATCTTGACAATAGAAAATAGTAATGTAATCAAGATTCTCATCCTTCTTCCTTTTATAGTTCTATGAACTTAGGAGGGGAAACCTATTTGATTCTCTCTTGAAGGAATCAACAAACTGAATTTTATACATTATGAATACAATTACTTATGAATGTATGCTTTCTTATGAATGTAATGTAATTGAAAGATTGTTCTTAAATATTTGGATGATGAACAATTACTTTCAAAACTATAAACCAGTGCCTGATCCTATGGGCTACAGAGTTAATCTTGAATGCAAATCCACAATTAGGTGACTAATCAAAATAAATGCAACCTAGATAGAATGCCTTACAAACTATCTACTCACTCCTATATCCTTGCTATCAAATCTTAAGATCCGTATTCAGCTTCCTACGATCACCTAAAAGAATTATTCCTTCCTTAAAGGACCTCACAAATGATTGCACAACTACCTTGAACTTGATGTATTTAAATGCCTTACAAATAAACACATAAAATATTGAATAAAGATAAAAGGGATAACACAAGATATGAAATAGAGATTGAAATGTATTTTATTAATGTCTAACTACTTCAAAATACATACAATAGACAAAAAGTACAAAGGCTCAGAAAAAATTGTAGTAGTCTGCCTTGTAATTATATTCCATCATCTTTCAAAATGTTACAATAAGCTTTTTTTATAGGCTAAAACCATCTTGGAATCCTTAAGAAGTAAGGATGTAACAAGCTTCAGATGGTTTTGAGACCTAACCTTGAAATATAGAAAAGACAAAAGACATTAAAGAACCAAGCGGTGGATGGACAAAAATGAAGAATGAAATTTGATTTTGTCTTTGTCTTCTTGTGATCTTTGGCCCATTTGTCTATATGTGTTTAGGATAGCTTCTGATATTTGTAGTGACACCTAATGACTTCCATTATAGGATAATTTACACTAGCCTTCAAGATAACTAACCTTCCTGTGCTCAAAGAGAATGTGCCATGTGTCATCCTATTCTTAATCAATAATGATCAGGTCAACAGTGATAGGATTTTTCTTCTTGGGCTTTGTTAAAACATCCCACGCTATGACATCTTCCTCCTTGGGCCATTCAAAGTTCTGAATGTTCTTCAATTGGTTCTTCTGCCTTTCCCACCTTGCATCCGTAATAATTTTGACATCTATGATGAATTTGTTGAAATTTGTTTATGCTTTAAATGCTTCATCTAGAACCTTATTGTATCTTTCCATATGTAATTATCCTTTGTCAGAAACATAAACCTCTTTATTAGGTATCAAAGTGTCAAATTTTGAGCTCCATACCCCTAGTGGCTTGATTTGACTATCTTCTGATCTGATTGGTGGCACAAACTTGTTGTAATTAGGCCCAAACATGTTTAATCTTGCCTCAATCTTATTTTCCTTGCCATTGAAAAAGGACAAGGTTGCCCCTATGTTTTCTATCTCAACCCCAACCTGGGTTACTATCTCTAGCAAATCTGATCTATGTGGTTGCAAAGATGCTAACCTCTCAAATAATCTTGTTCTTCATGACCATGTAGCATAGTAAGGGTTCAAAATTGAAACAAGATTATTAACTTCCACTTGCAGGCCTGGTAATTTTCCAGAGGCTCCATATACTATATTTATTTTATCTTTTATTATATTTATCCTATTCTGCAAAATTTCAATCAATGCACCCAAAACAACATTGTTATGCTCACTAGCCCCCTGCCTTGTTTCTGCTGCTGCATACTCTATTTCCTCTGTTTGAACTTCTACATATGTTCCTTCTTTGTTCTCTATAGGGGAAACTTCAGGCATCTCTAGTAGTTTTTGTTTCAATTCTTCTATTATCTTCTCATGTGCCTTAATCTTTATCAGATATGATTCCTTGTCCTTAAGTATACCACTGGTTTCACTAGCCAGTTTCTTGAATCTCTCAGACATCTGGGTAGCCTTGGCTTCATTCAATTCTGAAAAATGAGTGAGAAATTAAGAAATTTCCAAGTCTCATGTATTCTGGACAGACCAAATGATCTTGTCTCCTTCCATTTTCTCTTGTATGTTCAACAAAGATGGATTTTGATCCATTGGAGCTAATCTCCACATTTCTAGGGCCATGGATTTTGGATTATATCCAAATTCTCTTATCATCTCTCCAACCTTCATTTCTGATGATAGCTTGACATCAGGCTGCTTCCTTATCTGGTCAATTATGAAGGCTGAGGCTAAATCCCATCCTTCTACCAGTAACATTCCACTGGACTTTACTAGTTGCCTATCTTCTTCTGGTGTGATCTATTCTGAATTAGGATCATAATCTTGCAATGCCTGAGAGGCCTCACTTTTCACTGGATCTCCTCCTGCTAATTGCAGTTGTGCACCCACCTCCATCTTCTTATTCCAGATAAGAAACTCTTTAAAGTCTTTGGTCTTGATAAAGTTGTCATCATTTAGGAATTTCTCTTGATGCAGAAATCTCTCATCAGTGCATGTTAGAGGAGGAAATTCAATTTCCTCTTCATCATCCCTTTTTAGCTTCTTTCCTTGTCTTATCTGCTTCCTAAGTTGATTATCATAAGCTCTATCACCAGTGATGAGAGAACCAATTCTATCCCTTTTATGTTCCTTTTTATTGTCATGAGATGGCACCCCTATTTCTACTCTTTGTTTCTTTAATGGGGGCTCAGGAGTGACTTCAATTTCTAGTACCTCTGTCAGGTCACTTATATTCTCTCCCTCTGCTTCCTATTCTTCAACAAATTGTTGATCCATTGGAGGGGAGCTAGGAACTGAATATTCTTCATCACTATGCTCATCATATTCAGATGAAGAATGTCCTTTATGGCCTTTTCCTTCACTACAAGTGTATCCACAATTTGATTACATAATAAATTGTAAGACTCAATCATGGCATCAAGTCTTTTCAAATATGGTAAGTCTGGGAAGAAACCCACAAAAGAGATTCATTTCCTCTTCACTTATCTCTCCAGATCCATTAATTCATTAAATTTGTCAGCCCTTTGATTGACCTCTTCATCTTCCAGTATGTTTCTAATGAGTCTTCCTCCATGCATTGCTCATGTTCTTTGGTCTAGGGAATAGTAGGAGTTAAGAGCTTTTTTTCACTCAATATAAAACCTTCTTTTTCAGTGTATCTATATAGGGCTGCATTCATTATATAATGGCTCATCCAATTATTCATTGGATCTACTACCCTTTTACCAATTGTGAAATTATAGATTCTGAACTATCTAGGGGTAAATGTACCCTTTCTATGAGGAGCCAGGTGCTCCCTGTGTGTCAAAATCAATTGTCTGATGAACTCCATTTCTGCAATTCTTGGTGGCACATGGAGTGGTAGAACATGGGGTGGGTGAGTACAACCATAAAACCTTATCAAAGTGTAATTCTTCTCATAATAGAAATCCCCCAAGTTGTGGTCTCCTGGCCATTTATCAACATACTAGCATGGCCTCAGCAATTGCAACACCTTCACTGGAAACCTAGTCTTGTCTACACCTAGACACTTGAGGATAGGATATACTATCCAATTCTAGAAAGCAAAGAATTCTTATTCCCTTGAGGTGTAGTTCCACACTCTTAACTAGAACTGTATTGGGTTGGCCTGATTTTGATAAAATCTCTATGGCCTCAGATTTTGGCAATCCATAAGAGAAAAGTTGTAATACATAATCAAATGCATTAATATGGAATAATGCATGAACTTGGGGTTTTTCTCCTTGTTTCTGATATCCACAAACCCTTAATGCATTTTGTCGATTATATGCTGAATATAATCATAGCTTGTGTTGATATGAGGGATCTACATATCCAAGACAATCATGAGGATGTCTGCACTTATCCTTATAGGTCCTCCATCTACTCCCAAAACTCTATATAATGCGTACGAAATGTACTTCATGTAATAATTTAGGTCCTTGTAGTAGTAGGGAGCATTTCCTGGGATAGGCGCTATGTAATTACTCATCTTTCTAGGCACATGGTACTCCTGGATCATCTTTGATGCAATGCCAAACTCTCTTGTATACCTGGCCTCTAAACCTTTCAAATTTATCTCTGCGGACATTGGATAATAGACATTGAATGTCTTCATGAATGAATTCCTATCTAGTGTTACGAGGACTTTCCCATCATCCCTTTTTATGGTCCTAGTAAGGACATCATACCTATTGGCCATTTCTAGAATGAAATCAACATCTGCAAATATATTTGGGACTACTAATTTTTCTAATCCACAGGTCCATGGGTTTGATATTGGAACAACTTCATCACTATTTTTATAGAATTAATTGAAAAGAGAATAACCAGAAGAACCTGGAGTTTTAGCATCCCTAATATATGAAAAATCATCTATGAGATTGTCAACATTTACCTTTCTATTCTGACTGGATTTAGGTAGAAAAGTGGTGAATTCTTCTGAGTAATTCCTCTTCCCTTTCATATCATCCTTTGCATCACCACATCTCTCGCTGGTAGAAGCTACGCTTACTTCTTGACTCATGTTATCCATTGTTCTGATCACACTTTTCTCTTACCAATATTGGAACAAATCTATCTCCAGATCACTCACTTCCAACTGCAAGTCACTTAATTTTCTTTGGAACACTGATTACCACTCAAATTCCCTAGATTATGGACTAAAAACTTGCTTGTTTCACTTTGCAAATCCTAGTAACTTTCTTTCCTGCATACACTGATTACAACAAATTTTTGCTCTGAAAACAACAAACTCTTGCTAAAGTGTAATGATTAACGATAATCCTTATTTATTTCAAAATCATCAATGCATAAATCATATAATTGTGATTCAATCACTTTTGTCTTCAGTTCTTCATGCTGTGAAATCAATTTATGTTCTAGCCGTAGCCTCTAAAAGTGGCAGGAAATCAAACTTGAATGAGTGTTTTTTCATAAAAACCCTTATTATATTCAAAAAAGAATCAAGATTTGATCTAATTGGCTATCTCGAATATAGCTCAACTACTTCTTAACACACTTGTCATAAATCTCTTAATTTTCATTGGCTAGCAACTATACATTTTGACGTTGAAGAAAAGTCTTTTCTCAAACTCTGGTTCTCTTATAAGTGACCTAGTGACTGCATTGTCTCCTTATTGCTAAGATTTACCCTTAACTGTGGTTTCTTACTGAGACTTGGTGACTTCCACATGATCAACTTCCTGATCAATGGTTATCTCTTTGTCACCAAATGAAATCACTTAACACATATACTTTCTGAGACTTCACGACTGTGGCTTCAAATAACTCATCTTTAACCTTGGTTTCTTTTTAGAGACTTGGCAACTGTGTGATCTCCTTATCGCTAAGAAAACCTTGCAAATGATAATTTATCTTGAGACAACATGACTAAGGCTTTATCTCTTCATCATTGAATAATTTTACACTTATCACTTTCATCTGGAGATTACCCTACTACTATAGATCTTCTTTCATCTGCATGTAACGGTCTGCACCAAGTCTCTAGACCTTCCAAGCAAACCCTAATTTTTTACGAGACTACACGACTATTATCTCTAAGTTGCTAGATGTATTCTTCACTTTAAATTTTTCTCAAAGACTATGTGACTATTAAACACGCGTCTCAATGTTATTCTTTTTGTCTCTTAATCACTGAATCTTCTTTGACTTTTCAAAATTTCTCAGCAACTTAGTGCCAACTATTGGATCTTCTTCTAATCTGATGGTTGTCGCCAAGTCTCATGACTTTTCACTTAACTCTTACTTTCTTCTGTGACCTAGTGACAACACTAATATTGAAACCAACATTTAACTCTGGTTTACTTAGGAGACTTCTTGACCAAAGGAGCTCAGTGTTTCTGAATAATTTTCTAATTGCTAGGTTTATTAGGAGACTTCCCGACCACCGTTGGATCTGACTGAAGATGGATAGTTTGCGCTAAGTCTCCCATCCATTTGAGGTATATTCTTTTCCTTGGGAGATAACGCGACAAGGCATTTTTGCTAAGTCTCATAATAGAATGGAATATTCTCTAAGCTTTAAGAGACCTAGCAACTAACTTAAAAAAGTACATGATATATCAGAAACTTTAAGTTACGATAAAGTAACTTCAAAATAGAACTATGACTGAGATAATTAGTGCTTTAGCCATTTTCAAATAGAGGGTGACCTAGGACTTAGGGTTTTTTTGCATTCTTTCAATGGGTTCGTGGCTAAAATCATCATTTTCAAGGAAAAATTACAGCATAGGAGAGGAATTTTGACTCTTAAGCATGAAAAGGACTGAGGATTTCAAAAAATTTCTAGGCAGACTACAAAACTGGAAATACAACCAAATATGGCTCTATCTGAGGATGTTTAAACGCAAGTTTATATCAAGAACCACAGAATCTCTAGTTGCAGATCACTCAAAAGATGTTGACTAACCTATTGCAGAAAGAAACACACAACTGAAAGAAACACACCTATTTACATATAATACAGAAATTTACTGTGCATAAACTTGTAATTTTTAACTGGAGAATGAATTCAAGAACTACCCATGCACTGGCAATTCATATTCTTCTTCATCCATGTTCTTCAAGATATAGGAATCTTTGTTTTCGGGTATAAAGGGAAATAATAAAGGGACCAAGCCATAAGGACTCAAACTTCTTGTGTTTCCCTTTATCCTTTGCTCTTACATTCCATTGAAGCACTAGATCACCAGGTATAAATTTTCTACAACCTGCTCTTTTATCAAAAAGATACTTTATTTTTTGTTGCAACTTTATATTCTCTTTCTGACCTTCTCTTTTGATTTTATCAAGTTATGCTAGTTGCATTATCCTATCTTTCATTGGATCATATACTTCTAGCTCTTCTTCTTGAATAAACTTGTATAGAGGTAATAAATTTTTCATAGCATCCTAGACTATAAACCATATACAAGTTCAAATGGTGACTTACCAGTGGATTTTTTGATTGTTATCCTATCATCCCATGGAGCTAGTTTCAACTTTGTGTGCCAAGCTCTTTTGTTATTTTCCAAGGTTTTCTTTAGAATCTTCAAAATGCTTTTATTGTTGGATTCTGCTTGGAAATTTTCCTGAGGATGATATGGGGATGAATAATACATTATGATCCCATATTCATTGCAAAAATCCAAGATCTCATTAGATCTAAAACACATAGCATTATCCATTACTAGCTTGGCAGGAACACCAAATCTGGTTAAAATATTTTCTAGTAAAAAATCAGTAACCACTTTGCTTGTTGCTTTTTTAGTGGGAATGGCTTCAATCCACTTGGTAAAATAGTCAGTGGAAACAAGTATCCAACCGTGTCCTCCACTGGATTTCTCTAAAAATTCTCCAATAAAATCAACACCCCATATTGCAAAACGTGCTTCAGCACTCACATGATTCAACAACAGGGCACCTGAGAACTTCAACTTATTTGAGAACCTCTGGCAAGGCTCACATTCCCTATCAAATGCATGAGTATATTTAAATATACTATGCCAATAATATCCATTCCTCAAAATCTTATGGGTAGTGGTCTTAGCAGAAAAATGCCCACCACATACTCCAGCATGCATTTCAACTAGTACTTTCTCAGCTTGGCTCTTATCTAAACATAATAGTAGTACACCATTTCTATCTTTTCAATACAGATCTCCTTGAACTAAGGTGTACTTATAAGCTTTTAACTTAAGACTCCTCTTTTGATTATCTAACATGGTTTCAAGACACTTGGTATTCTTAAGGTAATACATGATATCAACATAAAATGGTTGTCTTTCAATACTTGTAATTGTTGAATCTTGTATCACTATATTATTCACTTGTACCAAGTCTAGATTTTCTTCTATCATAAGTTTTGCTAAACCTTATCCTCTAACCAATTTAGTAATATGGATTTCTAGGTTAAATTCTTGAATTCTATTAATCCATTTACATCTCTTACCAGTCACTTCTGATTGGGTAAGGATGTCTTTTAATGCTGAATGAGGTACATATGCAAGAACTTTTGCACAAACTAGGTAGGGTCTGAATGATTTAACACCTTTTACTAATGCATATGCTTTCTTTTCCATCATTTAATAGTGCATCTCTGTAGATTGGAGAGATTTGCTAAAGAATGCAATTGGATGTTCAAATCCCTCCTCACCCTTCTGTAGTAGAACAACAACAATAGTATGAAAAGATGCAAATGAGAACAAAGAAAAGGGCTTACTGTAATCATGAGATTTTAAAATAGGGGCCTCTTGTATTGCTTGCTTAATTTTTTCAAATGCTAACTGATTTTCTTCATTCCACTGGAACTTTGTATCTTTCTTTAATAACTTGATGATTGGCTTGACAATTTTAGCAAAATTTGCAATGAATCTTATGAAAAAATTGATCTTTCCTAGGAAAGATTGCACACCTTTTATATTCTTTGGAGTAGTGACCTTTTGAATAGCTTCTATTCTCTCAGGGTCTATCCTTACTCCATCTTTGAACACTATATGTCCCAATAACTTTCCCTCTATGACTGCAAAATGACATTTTCTAGGGTTCAGTAAAACACCATATTCTAAAGCTCTATTGAAAAAAATTTCAAGATGTTCACAATGATCCCTTGCTTTCTTATAAAATGTAGTCAAATCATATTGGTAGATAACCATGAATAAATCTATAAACTCTTTAAATGCTACATCCATGGCTCTCTGAAAAGTTGCTCCTGCATTTATTAATCCAAATGGCATTCTAACATATACATAAGTTCCCCATGGAGTAGTAAATGCAGTCTTAAATTGTTCTGACTCGTTCACAAGTACCTAGTTATAGCCTGAAAATCCATCCATCATTGATAATAGCTCACAACCAGTAACCTTATGCAACATTGCTTCCATGTTTGGTAGAGAATAATTGTCTTTCAAGGATGCAATATTCAGATTTTTGAAATCAACACACAATCGTATATCACCATTCTTTTTTCTTGTTGGTACTAGATTAGAAACCCAAGTTGAATGTCTGATAGGCTGGATAATTCTAGCATCCTTTAATTTCATCAACTCATGTTGCATCTTGGGAGCCAACAGTGGATTTATAGGTCTTTGTTTTTGTCTGAATGGTTTCACATCTATTTTGAGTGTGATTTCATGCTGGAAAAGGTCTTCCCTATAAGCTTTTAAATCTTCATATGACCATGTAAACACATGCTTATGTTTTCTCAATAATTTTATCAAATTGGTCCTGACATGGGAATCCAATCCTTTTCCAATACAAACTATCTGAGGAGTGTTCTTTGATCCCAAATTTATCTCCTCTAAATCCTCAACCTTGGCATTGCTTATTCTTGCTATATGTTCATTCTGATCAGTAAGCAATGCCTCTAGTTCTACCAATCCCTTAGGAATCTGGTTAGAAATTAGTTGGACAACCTCATCCCCCATTATACAATACTTACCATCAATGACCTCAAGCAAATTATTGCAATCTATGTGTTGGTCTTCATAATGATCAAGGCATTGAAGAAATATAAGGATATCTTGGTCATCTTCAAATACTTTCTAGTTTTAAATATTGTCAGGGACAACTAGTCTTCTTTTAACCTCAACAATTGATACCCCATTTGAGGTCAAATTATTAGTTTTCAAAGAGACATTAGCTAAGAAATATGCCATAATGTTTCTAGACCTTTCTATCCAATTTATATTGAAGGCATCAAATAATTCTATTTGGCCCCAAATAGCATGTCTATACATCTTTAGTCTATCATTCTTCACAGCATATTTGGACCTTACTTGGGCTACTAATAACTTTGAGTCACCATAAACTTTTAAACATTTTATAGCATGTTTAGCAACAATGTCTAACCCTATAAACAAAGCTTCATATTCTGTTGTATTATTTGTACACTGAAAATATAACATAAAAGAATATTTGAATGTGGTACCTGATGGAGATATAAGTAGAACTCCAGCTCCCGATCCTTCTTTTGAACAAGCTCCATCAAAATACATTTTCCATAAACCATGACTCTGTGTAGTCAACTCTTTCACCAAAGGATCAACATTCTCACACTAATGAGCACTCCTTTTGATTATGAAATTTTCCATGTCAATATCAACATAGTAATTAATATTTGTATCCTCATGCAATTCTATCATATGACATGTTCTTCCCTTTCTAGACACCTTTACATTATTTCCAGCTATATTGAAAGTGGCATAGGATAAATCACACTGAATACTTCCCCCCATTGAAGCACTCCATTTTTTGGACAACAGCATTCCATAATGTGGTCGGATATCAACCACCAATACACTCAGTCAATACTATATCTAGGCATATGCCTAATTTGTAAGGTAAGGCTTCAATGGTTCCAACAACAGGGATTTCTCTTGAATCCATCACTTGACACCTCCCATGAGGAGTATCTACCTGCAAACCCATGGATCTCATGATTTCTACATGCATGACTGTATTAGATGCTCCTGAGTCTATCATACAATTTTTGAGCATCTTTCCATTTATTACCAATGTCAAGAAAAAGGGGTCAACAACCCCTACAAAAGTATTTGTGTTTAGGTAAATCTAAGGGATCTCAGAGATCGTCCCCTCACACTCCTTTCCCTTATTGTTGAATTTCTTTTCAATATGTTCTGGTTTCTAAGGTTTTACTGGTGATACATTATTCAACACTGAATGGACTTTTTCTTTGTGTTCTTTTATCCTCATCATTTCTAGGAATGGTACCTTCACAGTCATCTGAGATAAACACTAGCCCATATCCACTGGAATATACTTTACATTAGAGTTTTTAGGTTTTTCTACAATGAAATTATTTTCCTCTATCTAAATATTCACAGTAGGCTCTTCTTTCTTAGTTTTCTTATTTTCAACTTTAGGGGAGGAAGAACTTGCTTTTGGCATTTTAGCCTTTTCTACATGTACATCTTTCGTCTTACTAGCTTTGTTTACTATTTTGACCTTAGGTTTGTTTGCATTTTCCCCAGGTCCATCTTTTTTGGTACATATTTGGCATCTATTTTATTTTCTTTTATGAAGATGCCTGATGGCTGACTATCAACATTACCCACAACTCTATTTCTTAGGTGATAGTTATTTCTTGCTTTTTTCACCAGATCAGCAGTGATTCTTGATAGAAACACTGAGAGGGGGGGGGTGAATCAGTGTTTGTCTATTTATTATATTTCAGCAACTTAAGCATTAATCAAACATACATCCAATGAAGCTCAATACAAGAACACATAACACATGATATGATTATAGGGAAACCTTGATCAGAGGAAAACCCCGGTGGGAATTAGTACCCACAAATATTGTACTAGTATAATGAACCTGTTAAAGTTCCTTTGCCTTGTTAGGAGCAGTCTTTACAATCCAAGTACAATTACCGTGTTAGGAGTCTAGACCCTGTTAGGAGTCTAGACCCTATTAGGATTCTATTACAAAACCTTGTTAAAGGTGTTTGGCTCACTGCCTGAGCTCATTGCCCAATAAGGTGAAGGATACAACCTTCTAATAGTTGATATACACTATATCAAAAGTAAACTACTATGATGACACTATTGTCTGATCAGTTCCATTTATGCATGGAAGCTCTTACTCTCTTAAAGAGATTTATCTCATACTGCTCTTCTATATCTTTCTCATACATATATTTCGACACTTGTAACATAACTTTACATTACATACTTATATGTTCATGCCCGAATAGACGCGACCCAAAACAAGACTTATGGTCGGCCCTAAAACATAATACACAATGCTTCAAAACTTAATTGGCTTAAGCATGTTTACAACATTACTAATTTCATTATTACAAACATACTATCATAGGCGCTTGGCCTTTACATAACAAAATAATATACGTTGATCAAAACAATAGTCGGCTTTCATGCTCTGTCTTCTGGACTGCTGGTGCATTGATCTGTCTATAACTTCTTCATACTATCATTTTGTTCCATGTGTGTCTGGACTTAGCATGTACACATGTCATAGAACATATATCCTAACACACATACTCTGATTCGATCTCTCGCACGTGCGCTGATGTGTTGATCGTTGTAAAATTGTATTTGTCCTATTTTCCATACTTAGTCATTTTATCTTCTAATTTATCTTTGACAGAAACTTAGTATGAATTTTTTGCCATGATGAAAACACAAAATAAGTCATGCATCCTCAGGAAGTCAACTTGCCAACAATCTCCCCCTTTTTCATTGATGGCAACAAAGGAATGTGGCCAAGTTTCTCAAAATGACTTAATCACAAAAAATTGTCTTATCATAGCATCTTTTAAGATATACATATATTGCTCCCCATATATACACATTCTTTATTACTCCCCCTTTGACATTAATGACAAAGGTGTACAAAAATTTTAAGTCTTCTGGATACTTACTTCATGTAAACATCTGGGTACACAATCTAAAGAGATTGGATCTCTTTCTGCCAAAATACCTTCATTGCATCAACTGTCTGAAGATGCACGCATAAGGCATATGTCAGCTTATCTATCTTTATCAAATCCATGCAAGGACCTTGATCATATGTCACAATGGTGGCATCAATTTGTTTGATGTTCTCATTCAGAACTGCTAGAGAGGGCACAAGTGCATTTCTCAACTGAGTTTGTCTGACTCTTATCTTACTGATCTCCAACTTAGCCTTTTCAATCTTGTCCAACTGACCTTGATAGACATTGTTACATATGTTCATGTCTTGCGTGGATGTCTCAACTAATTTTCTAAAACTGTCCACCATGATATCTGCTTCTTCTATTTTCTTGATATGCTCAGAGGTGAACTTTACTCTATCCATGCAGTTTGCTGTGACTTTCTTACCTTTAGCTGCCAACTCTTTCAATATAGATTGCCCAATATTTAGATATTTTAGGTCTAAGGTAAAATTATTTACCAATTCATTCAATCTCTCCTTTTTATACTCATCTTCTGCAATTATAGTAGCAGAGTCTACTAGATCTGTAAAGTGTGCTTTGAAGCTTGTTAGAATGTTGTCGACATCTTCAACTGATTGAATCTTGGCTACTTTCTTGTTTGCAAGTACTAAATCATTCATAATGTTAACTGACTCCAAGAAAAGAGGGTTCCTCATAACCTATTTTTCTTTGGCATTTTCCATAGCTAGAACGTTGATCTTCATTAAGTCCTTTTCTCCCCATGCATCTAGACTTGCTGAATCAGGAGTTAACCTTGACAACAATGAAGTAGATGGTAAAGTGGATGGAGTGAATATAGTATTTTGACTGGTATCCATGAATTCACTCTTTACTAGTATCTCCTTGACTAGTGTCTCATCATCTCGAGTGTCTTTCTCTTTATCCAAGTCTATTGGATCATTGGAGGGAACTTCATCTTGTTGTACAGATATATCATCAGTGCACATCTCTTTAGTGCTTACAAATTCTTTCTCAACTTTTTCCATGTCATTGTCAGATGTTGTCATGGATATCTTGATGTTATCAAACATTATAGTATCTTTTGACTCTTTTTCTATATCAGTAGTTATTAACACTGAGGGTGTTGAAACCTGTGGACCTGTCATAGGTGCATTTTGAATCACTGGTTCTGTAACCTATTTGGGAGGAGATGGAGTTACCTTTGTTGTAGGTGCCATTGATGGATACATGTGTCTATCCATAAACACTTGTGCAAATGCATTTTCAATTTCTTTTCCTATCTGCTCATACTCTTTGTTCATAATCTGAAGAGTCCTTGTCTTGGTTCTGAGATGAGGCTTCACCAAATCTAATAGAATTTCCTTCTCATCATGTGAGCATATAGGGAGAAGATTATCCAATGTTTCCTGTCTTATCCTCATGTCTTCCTCAATTGCATGTCTCTTCATTATTTCCAGTATGTTCCATAACTTATCAGGTATCACTGTCTTAAGTTCAAGAACCGATTTCTTAAACTTGATCATGTGAAAGATGATCATAGAATGTATCTCAGTTTTATCAATCTCTTGATACTTTTCATAGACCTTAGAAATTGTATCTAGTCTACCTTCATTAAAAATCTTGTTCTTCAAGACATTTAAAATAGGTTTGAATCCTACCTCAGGAGGAGCTTGAGTGTTCCTTGCTGTGCTACATGTGTTCCTTGAGGATGGGTGATTTGTGGGCACTTTCTTCCTTCCTCTAGACTTCTTGCTTGGTATAGAAGGTGGAGATGAGTCTAGGTCAATTGTGGTAGAGGGCGCAGAGGTGCTCTCTACTTTCTTCTTCTTCTGGATGTCATCAGTCTTCTTAAGTTCTTTGGTTGTCTTGGCTTCTCTAGCTTTGTCAAGATCTTCTTGAGTGACACCATGAACTTTTAGAATGCTAGATGTAATCTTACATGCCTTTATTTTTTTATCAGCACTATATAATATAGAATCAATTGCATTAGTCTTCTCTCTATAAGTTCCCAATCTGGGCTCATTGGGATCTTTGGGTGCAGACAAAAGGACCTGTGCATATCCTTCCAATACATATTCCTCCACTTCATACCCAAGTGGATGAATCCATTTAGTTCTAGGCTCAACTACCTCCATGCAAGTGCAGTCAGTCTCTACCATGAAGCATATGGTCTCCTTATACTTCTCAACAATCTTCTCAGTTATCCTGAACCTCTTCTCCATCTTGATCCTGAAATTTTTTATGTCCATGTCCATAGCATCCTTTGCACTACTCTCTAATGTGGCTTTTAGTGAAATTTGAGACAATGGATTTGCTTCTGTCTAGGTAAAGATTTGCAACCTTACCAACAATATGGAAGTATAGATAGATGATCAAAGACCCAAACCTGAATGTCTTGTTCTTGTCATGCTTGATAACTCAAATGTTGTCAATCAATTGAGCACACAATATCTCACATAGATTGTACTAAGTGTTATCCTTCACCATTCTAATAGCTTCTAGAATAGTTGTTGTTGACACACTATTTACTCTTCTTGCATGCTGGAACTTGTAACCAAGTATCATAGTTAGAAGCTTTATGTCATCTTCCTTGATAGGATCAACTGTCATACCACGCTTGTCACTTCTTGATAAACAAACTTGCTCAACTTGCTTCTTGACATCCCTGCCAATAGGAAGAACTGGTCCAGTCTTAGCAAGTCCAGTTAATTCATGAATTAGGTTTGCAGTAATACAGACAAGAACTTTTCCAATCCACTAGAGTTCATCGTGAATCCTTCTCTACAAGATTTTAACCCATTCTGGTTCATAAAATTCATGCACATTCAAAAACTCGAAGATAGGGTTGTCTGTGAAGTTCTCATATTCATCCTTGAATGAATAGTCTGGTTTCATCATCAAAGCCATGAGAGTGGCTATACTATTATCTCCAATTGTTTCCTTTTTATAATAAATGTACACGCAGATGTCTTCTACGTGAACGACACCTAATGGATTTTTGGAGAAAGCTCCTTCCACATCATCAAGTATGGATTTAAATGGATGCCTCTTAAATACAAATCTCTTCCTCTCAGCAATGTCAAATACAACTGGAGTCGCCATACTTACTTGATGATTGATTAAATAGGGTTTCACAAAAATTTGAAATAGCGACTGCTAGGGTTCCGTTCCAACTTCTTAACCACAAAATCTATTATGCTTCCATGCTTTGATGCTCAGTTCTCCCGTGCTCTCTGAATTCTATGAATGCAAATGTGAAGAAGATCAAGCACTTACATCATTTTATAAATGTTACTGCATTTAATGTTTGCAATCGTACGCAGTTTTCACAGAGAGTTTCAAACTTTGTTCTGAATGCATTATAGACAATGCGTGTATGCATACTATTATATCATGTGATCATAAGCATTAATCCATAGGCGCACACTCGGAGGTGAGTATACTAGCCGCGCAAGGGTTCCGAGCTAGAATAGCTCCCCCTAAGACCAAGAAGGTCTATTCAACCAGAAATAGAGGATGCGTCCACTGTGGATGCATCAACTACTTTATTCTTTGCATTGTCCTTCTTTACTTCAACCCAATTTTTTCTTGAATCTTCTTTTTCTTTAACAAACTTGACTTCTCCTTCTTCTTCAAATAGTGATTTCTTAGGATCCTATTGTTTTTGAGTTTTGGATCTACAGAACCTTGAGATGTGTCCAGCCTTTCCATATGTGTGAAAAATGATAGGAGGTCTGATGTTCTTGTTCACCATGTTGCACTGCTTTGTTGTGTGTCCATTGTAATTACATATCTGACATGTAATGTTCTGCAAATTTCTCTGAGGCTGATTTCTCTGATTGTTTTGATTCATTTTTCTCTAATTCTGCTGTGACTGGTTTCTTTGATATGTTCTATAATGTATAGCCCTGTGACCAAACTTATTACAGGAGTAACAATAACCATTGAAAGGTCTTACCTCTTTGCAATCTCTTGCCAAATGACCACGTTTATTACATGCATAACAAGTTCTGTTAACTTGCTTGATTTCTCCTTTAGGTGGATCTGTTTTAGTCTCTGCAACATTTTCAACTTTATTTGTTTCTGAAGATGCTTCATGTTCTTTCTTTCTTTCTTTCAATGAATTGATTTCAACTTGTGCTATACTGAATGCAAGACCAGTAGTTTCACCTCTTAGCTTTTGTGCATTGAGATGAGATTGAAGTGAATCAGAACTTGTGTGGAGTTTATCAATCTTATCCTTTGCTTCTGTTAATTTAGATTCCATCTTTTTCTTTATGTTCTCCAATCCCAAGATTTTCATGTTTGCTTTCAAAAGCTCATCTTCTAATTGTTTGCTTTCTTTGATCTTTTATTCAATAGCAATATGACTTTATCTTAGCTGTTCACCCATATTTTCAATTTTATCTTTCAGAGACATGTACTCTTCATTCATCTTTTTGACCATTTTCCCTAAATCACTTGTAGAACAATCTTTCAAATCTTTTCTCAATTTCTTGATAAGTATTTGTGAGCCATCAACTTTCAGTCTAAGTTCTTCATTTTATTTTTCAGATCTATCAAGATCTTCAAGAGTTGCTTCAAGATTCTTTTTCAAATTTTTTTCTTCTACTGAGTTCATGATATCCTCAAGTGGTTAAAATTTCTTTCAGAGGACTAGAGCTCTGATACCAATTGATAGAAACACTGAGAGGTGGGGGGGGGGGGGGGNATAGAAACACTGAGAGGTGGGGGGGGGGGGGTGAATCAGTGTTTGTCTATTTATTATATTTCAGCAACTTAAGCATTAATCAAACATACATCCAATGAATCTCAATACAAGAACACATAACACATGATATGAATATGGGGAAACCTTGATTAGAGGAAAACCCCGGTGGGAATTAGTACCCACAAATATTGTACTAGTATAATGAACCTGTTAAAGTTCCTTTGCACTGTTAGGAGCAGTCTTTACAATCCAAGTACAATGACCCTGTTAGGAGTCTAGACCCTATTAAGAGTCTATTAAAAAACCTTGTTAAAGGTGTTTGGCTCACTGCCTAAGCTCACTACCCAATAAGGTGAAGGCTACAACCTTTTGATAGTTGATATACACTATATCAAAAGTGAACTCCTGTGATGACACTGCTATCTGATCATTCATGTGTATGTGTGGATGCTCTTACTCTCTTAAAGAGCTTTATCTCATACCAACTTCATTATACTTCTCTTCTATATCTTTCTCATACATATATTTTGACACTTGTAACATAACTTTACATTACATACTTATATGTTCATGCCCGAAAAGACGCGACCCAAAACAAGACTTATGGTCGGCCCTAAAACATAATACACAATGCTTCCAAACTTAATTGGCTTAAGTGTGTTTACAACATTACTAATTTCATTATTACAAATGTACTATCATAGGTGCTTGGCCTTTACATAACAAAATAATATACGTTGATCAAAACACTAGTCGACTTTCATGCTATCTTCTGGACTACTGGTGCACTGATCTATCTATAACTTCTCCATACTATCATGCCATACCATGCGTGTCTAGACTTAGCATGTACACATGTCATAGAACATATATATGAACATGCATACTCTGATTCAATCTCATGCACGTGCACTGATGTGCTGATCACTGTATAATTTTGTCTATCCTATTTTCCATACTTAGTCATTTTATCTTCCAAGTTATCTTTGACAAAAACTTAGTATGACTTTGTTGCCATGATGACAACACAAAATAAGTCATGCATCCTTAGGAAGTCAACTTTCCAACAATTCTATCTTTTTCTTCATTAGAGGATTTTCTCACAACTGAGGGTTCCTGACTATTTTGGGCATAACACCTTATGTGATCAACCTTATCTTCCTTTTCACTATCAGACAAGATTTGTTGCTAATGAACTTCCATTCTACCTTGTGAGCCATATATGTCATGATTTTCAATCTCATCATAAAAATCCATATCATGACAAGAATAAGCATTATTCATACTATAATCACATAGCTCATTTTCATCCTTTTCTTGTGTTAATGTTTGTAGCTTCGATCATATGATCATTAGAATACATATAATACATGTTGATTTATAATAATATAATATATATTCTATTATTATTAATCATATGAAATTTAATATTCAATATTAAATTATTAAATTATTCTTAATTAATAATTGATTGATGAAACATTATAAGATTGATTAAATTACAATTAATGGGAAGAGGCATGTCCTTTCTTATAAATAATAATGAATAGACATTTCCCATGAAGGGACATGTCTCTCCTAGCCTCATTCCCAATATAAATGAAAGAGAGATTGGTGCATTTAGAAAACACATACAAAATAGAGTGCTATTACATTTGCAGCTATCCTAAAACTTAACATGGTATCAGAGCCAGGTTGCAAATGTAAGAGAGTAGTTTGTTGATGGTGAATGTGTGACTGTCTCAGTAAAAGGACCATATCTAACAAATGCACCATTGGATTTTTATAAATTTCAGATATGTTGGTGAAATCCTAATTTCAAAGAATCTCACTGAAGTGATTAGAGAGAAAATCTTGGATGCAAAAGTTATGACAGAATATGTATGGGTATATGTGAAATTTCTGAAAATGACTTTCATTAAAAAGATATATTAATTTGTTATGATCGTGATCAATCAATAATAAAGAAGCATGAATTCAAGGAAGGATGTCTATTTCTATAAAGAAAGGATAAATTATATAGTGTCACCTCTCTTGGAGCATTCAAGGCATTTAACAAGAAGACATGAGTATTGTTCAACAATATAAGA
>MU228082.1:6246318-6261682 GCA_018584345.1 Thuja plicata | reverse complement strand
AATTAATGGGAAGAGGCATGTCCTTTCTTATAAATAATAATGAATAGACATGTCCCATGAAGGGACATGTCTCTCCTAGCCTCATTCCCAATATAAATGAAAGAGAGATTGGTGCATTTGGAAAACACATACAAAATAGAGTGCTATTACATTTGCAGCTATCCTAAAACTTAACATCTTGCTATTCATTTTATTTTATATCTAAAGAAATAATGCAAAAATCAGGATTGTGCGGTGCCTTGCAGGCCTCACACCAAAATTCATCATTACACATGTGAATAGTATTTTTATGTAAGGGATCTGGAGTCCTATTCTCAGGGTTGTCTTTCCTTGGCAGAGCAATAGGCTTTCCATATTTGAATTGGGTACCATAGGGGTACTTCTGCATCCTATTTTGTGGGTTATAGTTATTATTATAGGATGGCTTCTTATTCTGTGGAGCTTTATATTCTCTGTATTCAGGTTCCTTTTGATTACTCCTACTAAAGTGTGGATCATCTCTTTTACCCAATTTTCCTGATATCCTCCTATTCATATCTATATTCATAGCTCTTTTGTAAGCTTCTATTAGAGTTCTTGGATTCTTATCTCTAAGGGCATAGCCCATTTTTGAATCAAAAGCATTGAGATAGGTAGCAAGACATACCTTTTGATCCAACTTCATTTTCTGAAACAACTTATGCATGGATCATTGGAATCTTGTGTTGAACTCAGTTACTTCTTGATTTGAGTTCTTCTTTATATTGTTGAAATCATTGAGAAAAAATCCTTCATTAGTCTTATCACCATATTGATCCTTGAATAGATCAATCAATTCATCCATTGTTCCTACAGAACCATGAGATAGACTCCTAAACCATTCTCTAGCATCTTCTACTAATGATTGTACAAAAATTTTCATTAGGAAATCCTCATGATTGATATTTAGATCATCTATAACATCAAAAAAAAAATTTTAATGCTCTTATTTGGGAATTTTTTCTTCCATATCTTCTGGTATTGCATTAGGATAGCCTGGAATTCCAAAAAAAGAAAAAAAATTGTACCTTTCTATAGGAAGTGGCCTCCTTTGGAATTTTTTAGTATCTTTGGGAGAAAAGAATTTTCTATGGTCTCTGAAAGAAGAAGCCTTGTTTCTTGATGTTGTAGCATTCTCTGTATCAGCATAGGAGATTGTAGTAGACTGCAAGAAATCAATTTTTTTTCTTCATCTCTATAGTAGCAGCTTTTGATTCAACTTTCTCGAGCATCTTGGCCATAGTTTCTCTTTCTTTTTTAATCTTTTCAAGATCAATGTCTAGCTTAGACATTTGCTCAGTCAGGTTTTCATGTGTTTTTGGTTCCTCAACTTAATTTTTAGTAACTTAATTTTTACCTTTATCTCTAATGAGGACCTAAACCTTTGTGGGTGTTTGGATTCTCTAGTCTCTACGAGACCTCTCAACATTTTTTGCAGCTTGATGTCTCAAATATCTTCTTCTAAATTTGTCAACATCCTTCTGCTCGTGTTTTTTCTTTTTATGATCTTTTTTGCTTTTTTTTTGTTGAATAAGGGATAGTGTTCTTATGAGGATTCTTTCTTCCTCTGTAAGCTCATCAGAAGGAACTTCACAGTCTAAGCTAATTGTGTCAATTCCTTCTCTCTCACTAGAAGTAGTAGTAACTGCATAGGTTTCTAGTCCAAGGTTTGGGGCATTTTTGTACTCTGAGGTATTCCCATCATGACTAGACTGATCTGTATCCTTCATTCTAGTGCTATTCTCTTCATTTCTAGGAGAAGAGTCATTAATTTTAGCTTAGTTCCTCTTCTCTCTCCAAGACAACTTAGTTTTTGAAGTAGTGGCAATCCCACTATCCAACTCAATTTCTGGATTATCTCCCATTCTTGACCTAGTATTCATATTTGTATAAATGTTTCACCTTTGCACTAATTTCAGAGATTTTCTTTTAGATTCGCCACCCAAAACAAGCTTGGGAAATATGAATACTACTAGAATGACCTAAACTGGAAAAAACTCAACAGTAATTTATAAATCAACTTTCAACCAAAGATTATAGAATAGTACTTTTCTTTTCCAGCAGAGTCGCCAATTTGTTAGGGATTTTTCTTGCAAGTATCTTTTAAAACTAGTATGAATGCTTTCTCTTGTATATTTCCAATATTCTATATGCAAGAAAAGCCTAATTGATGAGGATTGGATAAGATCCTCCTTCTTTTTTGAGATCCACTAACTCAGGCAGGTATTACCTTTGAATGATTATTGATTTACAGTATCTATTATAGTGGATTATGTCTTCTTACTAACTTTTTGAATGCATTTTACTGTATCAATAAGTAGATAACTATGCAAATGACTATGAATAATCTGATATAAGGCTTAATAATCCAAACTATTATCTTGACAATAGAAAATATTAATGTAATAAGGATTCCTGTCCTTCTTCCTTTTATAGTTCTATGAACTTAGGATCGGCAACCTATTTGATTCTCTCTTGAAGCAATCAGCAAACTGAATTTTATACGCTGTGAATACAATTACCTATGAATGTATGCTTTCTTATGAATGTAATGTAATTGAATGATTGTTCTTAAATATTTGGATGATGAACAATTACATGCAAAACTATAAAACAGTGCCTGATCCTATGGGCTACAGAGTCAATCTTGAATGAAAATCCACAATTAGGTGACTAATAAAAATAAATACAACCTAGATAGAATACCTTACAAACTACCCACTCACTCCTATATCCTTGCTATCATATCTTAAGATCAATATTCAGCTTCCTGTGATCACCTTAAAGAATTATTCCTTCCTTGAAGGACCTCATAAATGATTGCACAACTACCTTGCAGTTGATGTATTTAAATGTCTTACAAATAAACACATAAAAGCTTGAATAAAGATAAAAGAGACAACAAAAGATATAAAATAGAGATTTAAATGTATTTTGTTAATGTATAACTGCTTCAAAATATATACAATAGACAAAAAGTACAAAGGCTCAGACAAAATTGTAGTAGTCTACCTTGTAATTATATCCCATCATCTTTCAAAATGTTACAATAAGCTCTATTTATAGGCTAAAACCATCTTGTAATCCTTAAGAAGCAAGGATGCAACAAGCTTCAGATGGTTTTGAGACCTAACCCTGAAATATAGAAAAGATAAAAGATAGGAAAGAACCAAGCAGTGGATGGACAAAAATGAAGAATGAAATCTGATTTTGTCTTTGTCTTCTTGTGATCTTTGGAGCCTTTGTCTGTATGTGTTCAAGATAGCTACTGATATTTGTAGCGAGACCTAGTGACCACCATTATAGGCTAATTTACACTAGTCTTCAAGATAACTAACCTTCATGTGCTCAAAGAGCAAGTGTCATGTGTCCTCCTATTCTTCAGCAATAATGTCCAGGTCAACAATGATGTTGTTTTCTTCTTGGGATTTGTTAAAACATCTCATGATGTGACATCTTCCTCTTGGGCCATTCAAAGCTCTGAATGTTCTCCAATTGGGTCTTTTGCCTTTCCCACCTTGCATCCGTAATGCTTTTGACATCTGTGATGAATTTGTTGAAATATGTTTATGCTTTAAATGCTTCATCTAGAACCTTATTGTATATTTCCATATCTAATTCTCCTTTTTCAGAAACATATACCTCTTTATTATTTAGCATAGTGTCAAATTCCAAGCTCCATACCCCTAGTGGCTTGATTTGACTATCTTATCATCTAATTGGTGGCACAAACCTGTTATAATTAGGCCCAAACATGTTTAATCTTGCCTCAATCTTATTTTCCTTGCCTTTGAAAAAGGACAAGGTTACCCCTATCTGTTCTATCTCAACCCCAACCTGGGTTACTATCTCTGGAAGATATGATCTATGTGGTTTCAAAGATGCTAACCTCTCAAATAATCATGTTCTTCTTGACCATGTAGCATAGTAAGGGTTCAAAATTGAAACAAAATTATTAACTTCCACCTGCAGGCCTGGTAATTTTCCATAGGCTCCATATACTATATATATTTTATCTTTTATTATATATATCCTATGCTGCAAAATTTCAATCAATGCACCCAAAACAACATTGTTATGCTCACTAGCCCCTACCCTGTTTCTGTTGCTACATGCTATGTTTCCTCTGTTTGGAATTTTGCATCTATTCCTTCTTTGTGCTCTACAAGGGAAACTTTGGGAATCTCTAGCATTTTTTGTGTCAATTATGCTATTAGCTTCTCCTGTGCCTTAATATTTATCAGACACAATTCTCTGTCCTAAACTATACCGCTGATTTCACTAGCCAGTTTCTTGAATCTCTCGGACATCTGGGCAACCTTGGCTTCATTCAATTGTGCAATGAGTGAGAACTTGAGAAATTTCCAAGTCTCCTATGTTCTCGATATCCCAAATGATCTTGTCTCCTTCCATTTTCTCTTGTATGTTCAGAAAAGATGGATTTTGATCCTTTGGAGCTAAGATCCACATTGCTAGGGCCTGGGATTTTGGATTATATCCAAATCCTCTTATCATCTCTCCAACCTGTATTTTTTATGATAGCTTGACATCAGGTTGCTTCCTTATCTAGTCAATTATGAAGGTTGAGGCTAAATCCCATCCTTCTACCAATAACATTCCACTGGACTTTACCAGTTGCCTAGCTTCTTCTAGTGTGATCTATTCTAAATCAGGATCATAATCTTGTAATGCCTGCAAGGCCTCAATTCAATTTCCTCTTCATCATCCTTTTGCAGCTTCTTTCATTTTCTTATCTTCTTCCTAAGTTGAAGATCATAAGCTCTATCACTAGTGATGAGAGCACCAATTCTATCCTTTTTCTTTTCCTTTTTCTTGTCATGAGATGGCTCCCCTATTTCTACTCTTTGTTTCTTTAATGGGGGCTCATCAATGACTTTAGTTTCTGGTACCTTTTTCAGGTCAATTATATTCTCTCCCTCTGCTTCATGTTCTTCAACAAATGGTTGATCCATTGGAGGGGAGCTAGGAACTGAATATTCTTCATTACTATCCTCATCATATTCAGATGAAGAAACCCCTTTATGGCCTTTTTCCTTCACTACAAGTGCATCCTCAAGTTGATTACATAATAAATTGTAAGACTCAATCATGGCATCAAGTCTTTTCAAATAAGGTAAGTCTGGGAAGAAACCCCCAAAAGAGATTCCTTTCCTCTTCGCTTGTCTCTACAGATCCATTAAATCATTAAATTTGTTAGCCCTTTGATTGACCTCTTCCTCTTCTAGTATGTTTCTAATGAGGTCTTCCTCCATGCATTGCTCATGTTATTTGGTCTAGGGAATAGTAGGAGTTAATAGCTTCTTTGCACTCAATATAAAACCTTCTGTCAGTGTATCTGCACAGGGATACATTCATTCTAAAATGGCTCATCCAATTATTCACTGGATCTACTTCCCTTTTACCAATTGTGAAATTGTAGATTCTGAACTATCTAGGGGTAAATGTACCCTTTCTATGAGGAGCCAGGTGCTCCCTGTCTATCAAATTCAACTGTCTGATGAAATCCATTGCTGCAATTCAGTGTGGCACATGGAATGGTAGAACATGGGGTGGGTGAGTACAACCATAAACCCTAATCAAAGTGTAAATATTCTCATAATATAAATCCCCCCAGCTGTAGTCTCCTAGCCATTTATCAACATACTGGCATGGCCTCAGCAATTGCAACACCTTCACTGGAAACCTAGTCTTGTCTACACCTAGACACTTGAGGATTGGATGTACTATCCAATTCTGGAAAGCACATAATTCTTGTTCCCTTGAGGTGTAGTTCCACACTCTTAACCATAACTGTATTGGGTTGCGCTGATTTTGATAAAATGTTTGTGGCCTCAGATTCTAGCAATCCATAAGAGGAAAGTTTTAATACATAATCAAATGCATTAATATGGAATAGTGCATGAACTTAGGGTTTTTCTCCTTGTTTCTGATATCCACAAACCCTTGATGCATTTCTTTGATTATATACTAAATATAATCATAGCTTGTGCTGATATGAGGGATCTGCATATCCAAGACAATCATGAGGATGTCTGCACTTATCCTTTCAAGCCCTCCATCCATTCCCAAAACTCTGCATACTGTTAGAAACACTGAGAGGGGGGGGGTGAATCAGTGTTTGTCTATTTATTATATTTCAGCAACTTAAGCATAAATAAAACATACATCCAATGAACCTCAATACAAGAACACATAACACATGATATGATTATGGGGAAACCTTGATCAGAGGAAAACCCCGGTGGGAATTAGTACCACAAATATTGCACTAGTATAATCAACATGTTAAAGTTCCTTTGCCCTATTAGAAGCAGTCTTTACAATCCAAGTACAAAGACCCTATTAGGAGTCTATTAAAAAACCCTATTAAAGGTGTTTGGCTAACTGCCTGAGCTCACTTCCCAATAATATGAAGGCTACAACCTTCTAATAGTTGATATACACTATATCAAAAATGAACTAATGTGATGACACTATTGTCTGATCAGTTCCATTTATGCGCAGATGCTCTTACTCTCTTAAAGAGATTTATCTCATACTGACTTCATTATACTGCTCTTCTATATTTTACTTCTGCATATTATTTGACACTTGTAACATAACTTTACATTACATACTTATATGTTCATGCCTGAAAAGATGCGACCAAAAACAAGACCTATAGTCAGCCCTAAAACATAATACACAATGCTTCCAACCTAATTGGCTTAAGCATGTTTACAACATTATCAATTACATCATTACAAACATACTATTATAGGCACTTGGCCTTTACATAACAAAATAATATACGCTGATCAAAACACTTAGTCGGATTTCATGCTCTATATTCTGGACTGCTAGTCTACTGATCTATCTATAACTTCTCCATACTATCATTCCATACCATGCATGTCTGGAATTAGTATGTATACATCACATAGAACATATACGCATACTCTGATTTGATCTCTTGCAAGTACGTTGATGTGTTGATCGCTGTATAATTGTGTATGTCCTGTTTTCCATACTTAGTCATTTTATCTTATAAGTTATCATTGAAAAAAAATTAGTATGACTTTGTTGCTATGATGACAACACAAAATAAGTCATGTATCCTCAATAAGTCAACTTGCCAACAATATCCCCCTTTGTCATTTATGGCAACAAAGGAATGTGGCCAAGTTTCTCAAAATGACTTAATCACAAAAAACTATCTTATCATAGCATATTTTAATATATACATATACTGCTCCCCATATATACACATTCTCTATTACTCCCCCTTTAAAATTAATGACAAAGGTGTACAAAACTTGTAAGTCTTCTGATACTTATTCCATGCAAACATCTGGGTACACAATCTAAAGAGATTGGATCTCTTTCTGCCAGAATACCTTCATTTCATCAACTGTCTGAAGATGCACGCATAAGGCATATGTCAGTTTCTCCATCTTCATCAAATCCATGCAAGGACCTTGATCATATGTCACAATGGTGGTATCAATCTATTTGATGTTCTCATTCAGAACTGCTAGAGAGGGCGCAAGTGCATTTCTCAACTAAGTTTGTTTGACTCTTATTTTACTGATCTCCAACTTAGAATTTTCAATTTGGTCCAACTGACCTTAATAGACATTGTTACAGATGTTCATGTGTTGGGTAGATGTCTCAACTAATTTTCTAATGTTTTCCACTGTGATCTCTGCCTCTTCTATCTTCTTGATATGCTCAGAGGTGAACCCTACTTTGTCCATGCAGTTTGCTATGACTTTCTTACCTTTAGCTGCCAAATCTTTCAATATAGATTGCCCAATCTTTAGATATTTTAGGTCTAAGGTAAAATTGTTTATCAATTCATTCAATCTCTCCTTTTTATACTCATCTTCTGCAATTCTAGTAGCAGAGTCTACTAGATCTGTAAAGTGTGCTTTGAAGCTTGTTAGAATGTTGTCGACATCTTCAACTGATTGAATCTTGGCTACTTTCTTGTCTGCAGGTACTAAATCTTTCAAAAGGTTAACTGACTCCAAGAAAAGAGGGTTCCTCATAACCTATTTTTCTTTGGCCTTTTCCATAGCTAGAACGATGATTTTCATTAAGTCCTCTTCTCCCCATATATCTAGACTTGCTGAATCAGGAGTTAACCTTGACAACAATGAAGTAGATGGTTAGGTGGATGGAGTGAATATAGTATTTTTACTGGTATCCATGCATTCACTCTTTACTAGTATCTCCTTGACTGGTGTCTCATCATCTTGAGTGTCTTTCTCTTTATTCAATTCTATTGGATCATTGGAGGGAACTTCATCTTGTTGTACAGATGTATCATCAGTGCACATCTCTTTAGTGCTTACAAATGCTTTCTCAACTTTGTCCATGTCATTGTCAGATGCTTTCATGGATATCTTGATGTTATCAACCATTATAGTATCTTCTGAGTCTTGTTGTATCAGTAGTTATTGACACTAAGGGCATTGAAACCTGTGGACCTGTCATAGGTGCATTTTGAATCACTGGTTCTGTAACCTGTTTGGGAGGAGCTAGAGTTACCATTATTGTAGGTGTCATTGATGGATACATGTGTCTATCCATAAACACTTGTGAAAATGAATTTTTAGTTTCTTTTCCTATCTGCTCATACTCTTTGTTTATAATCTGAAGAGTCCTTGTCCTTGTTCTGAGATGAGGCTTCACCAAATCTAATAGAATTGCCTTCTCATCATGTAAGCATACAGGGAGAAGAGTATCCAATGTTTCTTCTCTTATCCTCATGTCTTCCTCAATTGCATGTCTTTTCATTATTTCTAGTATGTTCCATAACTTATCAGGTATCACTGTCTTAAGTTCAAGAACTGATTTCTTAAACTTGATCATGTGAGAGATGATCATAGAACGTATCTTATTTTTATCAATCTCTTGATACTTTTCATAGACCTTAGCAATTGTGTCCAGTCTACCTTCATTAACAATCCTTCTCTTTAAGACATTTAAACTAGGTCTGAATCCTACCTCAGGAGGAGATTGAGTGTTTCTTGATGTGCTCTATGTGTTCCTTGAGGATGGGTGATTTGTGGGCACTTGATTCCTTCCTCTAGACTTCTTGCTTGGTATAGAAGGTGGAGATGAGTCTAGGTCAATGGTGGTAGAGGGCGCAGAGGTGCTCTCTACTTTCTTCTTCTTCTAGATGTCATCAGTCTTCTTAAGTTCTTTGGCTATCTTGGCTTCTCTAGCTTTTTCAAGATCTTCATGAGTGACACCATGAACTTTTAGAATGCTAGATGTAATCTTAGATGCCTTTCTTTTGTTATCAGCACTATATAATACAGAATCAACTGCATTAGTCTTCTCTCTATACGTGCCCCATCTGGGCTCATTGGGATCTTTGGGTGTAGACAAAAGGACCTGTGCATATCCTTCCAATACATGTTCCTCCACTTCATACCCAAGTGGATGAATCCATTTAGTTCTAGGCTCAACTACCTCCATGCAAGTGCAGTCAGTCTCTACCATGAAGCATATGATTTCCTTATACTTCTCAATAATTTTCTCAGGTATCCTGAATCTCTTCTGTATCTTGATCCTGAAATTTTTTATGTCCATGTCCATATCATCCTTTGCACTACTCTCTAATGTGGCTTTAAGTTAAATTTGAGACATAGTGGGTTTGCTTTTTTCTAGGTAAAGATTTGCAACCTTACCAACAATATGGAAGTATAGATATATGATCAAAGGCTCGAACCTGAATGTTTTGTTCTTGTCATGCTTGATAACTCAAATGTTGTCAATCAATTGAGCGTGCAATCTCACATAGATTTTACTGAGTGTTATCCTTCACCATTATGATAGCTGCTAGAACAGTTGCTACTGACACACTATTTACTTTGCTTGCATGCTGGAACTTGTAACCAAGTATCATAGTTAGAAGATTTATGTCATCTTCCTTGATAGGATCAATTGTCATACCACACTTGTCACTTCTTGATAAACAAACTTGTTCAACCTGCTTCCTGACATCCCTGCCAGTAGGAAGAACTGGTCCAGTCTTAGGAAGTCCAGTTAATTCATGGATTATGTCTGCAGTAATACGGATGGGAACTTCACCAATCCAGTAGAGGTCATCATGAATCCTACTCAACAAGATTTTAACCCTTCTTGTTCATATAATTCATGCGCATTCAAAAACTCAAAGATAGGGTTGTCTATGAGGTGCACGTATTCATCCTTGAATGAATAGTCTGGTTTCGTCATCGAAGCCATGAGAGTGGCTATACTATTATCTCCAACTTCTTAATAGTGCTTCTTAACCACCAAATCTATTATGCTTTTTTTATTTGATGCTTAGTACTCCTATGCTCTCCAAATTTTGTGAATGCAAATGTGAAGATCGAACAGTTACATGTTTTTATAAAAGTTACTGCATTTAATGTTTGCAACCGTACGCAGTTTTCACAGAGAGTTTCAAAATTTGTTCTGAATGCATTATAGATAATGCATGTATGCATACTACTCTATCATTTGATCATAAGCATGAATCCATAGGTGCATACTTGGAGGTGAGTATACTAGCCATGCAAGGGTTCCGAGCTAGAATAACTCCCCCTAAGACCAAGAAGGTCTATTCAACCAGAAACAGAGGATGTGTCCACTGTGGATGCATCAACTACTTTGTCAACATCATTGTCTTTCTTTACTTCAACCCAAATTTTGCTTGAATCTTATTTTTCTTGAACAAACCTGACTTCTCCTTCTTCTTCAAATAGTGATTTCTTAGGATCCTCTTGTTTTTGAGTTTTGGATCTACAAAACCTTGAGATGTGTCTAGGCTTTCCACATGTGTGACAAATGATAGGAGGTCTGATTTTATTGTTCACTGTGCTACACTGCTTTGTTGTGTGTCCATTGTCATTACATATCTGACATGTAATGTTCTGCAAATTTCTTTGAGGCTGATTTCTTTGATTGTTTTGATTCTTTTTTCTCTGATTTTGCTATGACTGATTTCTTTGATTTGTTCTACAATGTATAGCCCTGTGACCAAACTTATTATAGAAGTAAGAATAGCCATTGAAAGGTCTTACCTCTTTGCAATCTCTTGCCAAATGACCATGTTTATTACATGCATAACAAGTTCTATTAACTTGCTTGATTTCTCCTTTAGGTGGATCTGTTTTATTCTCTGCAACATTTTCAACTTTCTTTGTTTCTGAAGATGCTTTATGTGCTTTCTTTCTTTCTTCTAATGAATTGATTTCAACTTGTGCTATACTATATCCAAGACCAGTAGTGTCGCCTCTTAGATTTTTTGCATTGAGATGATATTGAAGTGAATCAGAACTTGTGTAGAGTTTATCAATATTATCCTTTGCTTCTGTTAATTCAGATTCCATCTTTTTCTTTATGTTCTCCAATTCCAAGATTTGCATGTTTTCTTTCAAAAGTTCATCTTCTAATTGTTTTATTTCTTTGATCTTTTCTTCAATAGCAATTTGACTGTCTGTTAGCTGTTCATCCCAATTTTCAATTTTATCTTTCAGAGACATGTTCTCTTCATTTAGCTTTTTGACCATTTTTCCTAAATCACTTGTAGAACAATCTTTCAAATCTTTTCTCAATTTCTTGATAAGCATTTGTGAGCCATCACCTTTCAGTCTAAGTTCTTCATTTTCTTTTTCAGATCTATCAAGATCTTCAAGAGCTGCTTCAAGATTCTTTTTCAAATGTTTTTCTTTTGCTGAGTCCATGATCTCCTCAAGTGGTTAAAATTTATTTCATAGGACCAAAGCTCTGATACCAATTGTTAGAAACACTGAGAGGGGGAGGGGGGGTGAATCAGTGTTTGTCTATTTATTGTATTTCAGCAACTTAAGCATAAATCAAACATACATCCAATGAAGCTCAATACAATAAAACATAACAGATGATATGATTATGGGGAAATCTTGATCAGAGGAAAACCCCAGTGGGAATTAGTACCCACAAATATTGCACTAGTATAATGAACCTATTAAAGTTCCTTTGCCCTGTTAGAAGAAGTCTTTACAATCCAAGTACAATGACCCTTTTAGGAGTCTTAGACCCTGTTAGGAGTCTATTACAAAACTATGTTAATGGTGTTTGGCTCACTTACTGAGGCAACTACCCAATAGGATGAATGCTACAACCTTCTGATAGTTGATATACACTATATAAAAAATGAACTGCTATGATGACATTGTTGTCTGATCAGTTCCATTTATGTGTGGATGCTCTTACTCTCTTAAAGAGCTTTATCTCATACTGACTTCATTATACTTCTCATCTATATCTTACTTCTGCATATTATTCGACACTTGTAACATAACTTTACATTACATACTTATATGTTCATACCCGAATAGACGCAACCAAAAACAAGACTTATGGTCAGCCCTAAAACATAATACACAATGCTTCCAAACTAATTGTCTTAAGCATGTTTACAAAATTATTAATTACATAATTAAAAACATACTATCATAGGTGCTTGGCCTTTACATAACAAAATAATATACGTTGATCAAAACACTTAGTCAGATTTCATGATCTGTCTTCTGGACTGTTGGTCTACTGATCTGTCTGTAACTTCTCTGTACTATCATGTCGTACCATGCATGTCTGAACTTAGTATGTATACATCACATAGAACATATATGCATACTCTAATTCAATCTCTCACATGTGCGCTAATGTGTTGATAGTTGTATAATTTTGTCTGTCCTATTTTCCATACTTAGTCATTTTATCTTCTATGTTATCTTTGACAGAAACTTAGTATGACTTTGTTGCCATGATGAAAACACAAAATAAGTCATGTATCCTCAGGAAGTCAACTTTCCAACACATAATGTGTAGGAAATGTACTTCATGTAAAAATTTAGGTCCTTGTAGTAGTAGGGAGCATTTCCTGGGATAGGCACTATGTAATTCCTCATCTTTCTTGGCACATGGTACTCCTAGATCAACTTTGATGCAATGCAAGACTCTCTTGTATACCTAGCCTCTAAACCTTTCAAATTTAGCTCTGTGGACATTGGATAATAGACATTGAATGCCTTCATGAATAAATTCCTATCTAGGGTTACAAAGGATTTCCCATCATCCCTTTTTATGGTCCTAGTACGTACATCATACCTATTGTCCATCTCTAGAATGAAATCAGCATCTACAAATATATCTGGGACCTACTAATTTTTCTAATCCACAAGACCATGGGTTTGATATTGGAACAACTTCATCACTATTTTTATAGAAGTAATTGAAAAGAGAATAACCAGAAGAACCTGGAGTTTTATCATCCCTAATATATGACAAATTATCTATGAGATTGTTGGCATTTACCTTTTTATTCTGATTGGATTCAGGTAGTAAAGTGATGAATTCTTCTGAGTAATTCCTCTTCCCTTTCATATCATCCTCAGCATCACCATTTTTCCCGCTGGTAGAAGCTACGCTTACTGCTTGACTCATCTTATCCACTATTCTGATCACACTTTTCTCTTACCAATATTGAAACAAATCTATCTCCTGGTCACTCACTTCCAACTGTAAGTCACTTAATTTTCTCTGGAGCACTCATTACCACTCAAATTCCCTAGATTATAGACTAAAAACCTACTTGTTTCACTCTGCAAATCCCAGTAACTATGTTTTCTGTATACACTGATTGCTTAGAAAATTTTTGCTATGAAAAAAACAAACTCTTGGTAAAGTGCAATGATTAACGGTAACCCTTATTTATTTCAAAATTATCAATGCATAAATCATATAATTGTAATTCAATCACTTCTGTCTTCAATTATTCATGTTGTGAAATCAATTTATGTTATAGTTATAGCCTCTGAAAGTGACAGGAAATCAAATTTGAATGAGTGTTTTTTCATAAAAACCCTTATTATATTCAAAAAAGGATCCATATTTGATCTAATTGGCTATCTTGAATACAACTCAGCTACTTCTTAACACACTTGTCATAAATCTCTTAATTTTCATTAGCTAGCAACTATACATTTTGACGCTGAAGAAAAGTCTTTTCTCAAACTCTGGTTCTCTTATCATCGACCTAGCAACTGCATTGTCTCCTTATCACTGAGAGTTACCCTTAATTGTGGTTTCTTACTAAGACCTAGCGACTACCACACAATCAACTTCCTGATCAATGGTTATCTCTTTGTCACCAAATGAAATCGCTTAACCCATATTATTTCTGAGACTTCACGACTGTGGCGTAAAATAAATCATCTTTAACCTTAGTTTCCTTTTAGAGACTTGGTGACTGTGTAATCTCCTTGTCACTGAGAAAACCTTTCAAATGATGATCTATCTTGAGACAACATGACTAAGGCTTTATCTCTTAATCACTAAAAAATTTTACACTTATCACTTTCATCTGGAGATTACCCGACTACTGTAGATCTTCTTTCATCTACATCTAATAGTTTGCGCTAATTCTCTAGACCTTCTTGTTGGAGATTTGATTCTATTCAGTTGATTAATTATATGTTTGTCATTGATGACAACATATAATACACAGTAGTTATTCAGTATGTACTTATCAGAATGATGACATGAAGACTTGCATGGTTAGATACATGTTGTAGACATGTTTATTATGTTATGTTCATACACGCAAATCCATATATGATGTTTCAATCAAGTTGTGTAATTCTGTTATTGGCAGTTACAGTTCTGGAAGAGTATCTGTTCAGAGCCGACGTATGTAACATGTTTCTTAAGTTGTACCTATATTCAAGATATGCATGTGTATATTCATGATTATTTATGAGTTGATGATAATTATCTAAAGGAACCAAACATGTTTCAAGAAGATTGCAAAGTTAGAGATAAATTGGTGAGGCTGACTTAGTGAAGTGTCACGTCTATTCATTTTATACTTGCGCGGTTGTAATTATGCTTGCATGCTTAGTAGAGCTGACAAGGATGTTATAAAGAGTTGTCTTATAGGTCCCATGATCTTATACTTTGAGGAAGATACTTATAGCAAGTCATTTATGATACGCTAAGTGTGAATGATACGAAAAGAGACAGAAGATTTACAGAGCAGAATATCAGATGTGGTTCATTCATCAAGAGTCTATGTGAAGAAGAAGTGAAAGATTGTAATACACTGGAACTGATCAAGACAATAGGTCTACTCTATAGTTCATTAGCAGATATAGTTCATATCTATTATACAGAAGTTTGTAGCCTTCACCATTAAGCAGTGAGCTTTTGGACAGTGAGTCCACCACCCCTAACAAGGTTATTTGTAAAAGACTCCTAACAGGGTCCGACCCTTAACCAGGTCACTATACTTATTGCATTGTAA
>MU228082.1:6208415-6241326 GCA_018584345.1 Thuja plicata | reverse complement strand
AAGTCATTTGTGATACACTAAGTGTGAATGATACGAAAAGAGACAGAAGATGTACAGAGTAGAATATCAGATGTGGTTCATTCATCAAGAGTCTATGTGAAGAAGAAGTGAAAGATTGTAATACACTAGAACTGATCAAGACAGCAGGTCTACTCTACAGCTCATCATCAGATATAGTGGATATCTATTATAAAGAAGGTTGTAGCCTTCACCATTAAGCAGTGAGCTTTTGGACAGTGAGTCCACCACCCCTAACAGGGTTATTTGTAAAAGACTCCTAACAGGGTCCGACCCTTAACCAGGTCACTATACTTATTGTATTGTAAAGTAAAACTCCTAACAGGGTTGAAATATCTTCTAACAGGGATTACTATAAACAAGTATAGTTCATTATGGGTGTTAATTCCCACCGGGGTTTTTACCATTTGGTTTCCTCGTAATCAAATTGTGTGTTGTGTATTGTGTTAACTGATTAAGCATTTACTTTATTGTATTCTAAAGTTAAGGAAGTAAAAAGAATTAAAGTTACTGATAACTGATTCACCCCCCCTCTCAGTTATCCTTTGGGACTATTCTAACACTTCCAGGCAAACCCTAATTTGTTACGAGACTACGTGACCATTATCTCTAAGTCTCTAGATGTATTCTTCACTTTAAATTTTTCTCAGAGACTATGCAACTGTTAAACAAGTGTCTCAATGTTATTCCTTTTGTCTCTTAATCGTTGAATCTTCTTTGAATTTTCAAACTTTCTCAGCGAAATAGCGCCAACCATTGGGTCTTATTCTAATCTGATAGTTGCCGCCAAGTCTCATGAATTTTCACTTAACTCTTGCTTTCTTCTGCGACCTAGAGACTACACTAATATTGAAACAAACATTTAACTCTGGTTTACTCAGGAGAATTCATGACCAAAGGAACTTAGTGTCACTGAATAATTTTCTAACTGTTGTGTTTATTAGGAGACTTCCTGACAATCGTTGGATCTGACTGAAGATGTATGGTTCACGCTAAGTCTCCCATCCATTTGAAGTATATTATTTTCCTTGGGAGATAGCGTGACAAGGCATTTTTGCTAAGTCTCATAATAGAATGGAATATTCTCTGAGCTTTAAGAGACCTAGCGACTAACTTAAAAAAGCACATGATATATCAGAAACTTTAAGTTATGATAAAGTAACTTCAAAATAGAACTATGAATAAGATAATTAGGGCTTTAGCCATTTTCAAATAGAGGGTGACCTAGGAATTAGGGTTTATTTGCATTCTTTCACTGGGTTTGTGGCTAAAATCATCTTTTGCAAGGAAAAATTATAGCATAGGACAGGAATTTTGACTCTTAAGCATAAAAATGACTGAGGATTTCAAAAGATTTATGGGCAGACTACAAAACTGGAAATACAACCAACATAACTAATCAAGATCATGCATCCTCTCCTCTTCTCTTTCCATGAACTGTAGTCAGATACATCAAACATAGGGATGTTTAGTTTGTGTGCCATTAAATCTACCTCAAGTGGTTAAGCTCTTCATCGAGGAACCAAGCCTTGATACCAATTATTGAACATGTTGAATGACTAAGAGGGGGGTGAATCAATTATTCACAAACACTTATTAAAATTTTTACTGAACTAGTAAGAACTTAACAAATCAAAAACTTATAACATAAGTAAACATCAAAACACAATGATCACTAGAATTTACATGGAAACCCAAACTGGGAAAACCACATATACTAATTCTCATGAAATGAACATTGGTTAAGGTGACACCATTTAAGATGATTTATACAAGGGCTCACTGTCATTTTTCTCACTGCGATTTGGCTCACTGTCGATTGGGTTCACTACCCAGAAATAAGAAAGGCTCATTGCCAATTAAAAATAGGTGCACTACCAATATAGATAGGCTCACTCCCAGAATATAAGAAATGAAAGTAGAATCTACCATTGAAGTCATTGTCACTAATAATCTACTATTCAGAAATGATATAACAATCTGCTATCGATTGCATCAACTTGTACATACATCAACCCATAGATATTTCCTTGTCAGATTCACATTCACTTCACATAATCAAGCATCACCTCATTCAAACTATCACTCTTGTTATCCTACTTGATGCCAACAACCAAATCGGCCTAAAATGATTTGAAATAGGCCACATTGAAACATTTTCTTAGTGGTAAGGAATTAAATGTGAACCACCTTGCTCAATATAACATGCTTCACACATATCAGCACACTACACAATCTTTGAGATCTTCGGACCCAATGGATAGGAACAAATGCATCGACCAAAGTACAATGAACATGTCCAGGATAGGACCAATCCAAAAAAATCATTCCACCATATGTTTCTCACTAAAAGGGACCACCATCTACATAGATAAGGATAAACATTTAAATCATATCTTTCGGTGAAAACTTCTACTCATACACCAAAGTTATCGATACACACATCAACCAATAGAATAAAACAACTGAATCATAAATGAACCACAAATATGCATTTAATATGTTTACATCAATGAAAACTATTAATAAAAACAACATGAATAGCATCAACTTCACACTCTTATAGTCATTGAGATTGCGCCCTTATGCCAAACTGTAATGCTTAAAAATCTTGTGAAACATGGAATGATCTTCAAGCATGTGGGTTTGCCTTGTTGATCTCCAAGTCATGTTGTCTATTAGTGTCAGAAACTTAGTCATTATCAAGGTAGGTTGGTCGGTCGTCACTGCGACTGATCCATCTTAGTAAGTTCAAGCAATGTATTTGACTTGTGTAAATATCATGTATGGATCGAGTAGTAGTTAATGCTGAGCAATTCAATGGTCTTCGAGTACTCAGTAGTTGCTGAGCAGAATGAATGTCGAGTTGCATAGAATAGCTAGTGTTGAGTGACAGCATATGGATAACAGTTTTGACTGAGCACCAGAGATTTCATATGCCAAGTAAGCCAATTTTGGTATATGTGTTTGGAATGGAACAAATACTTACGTAAACCATTTTGGCCAGCTTCTATGTATGATTTAATGATCGCTAAAGACATTTAATGAGTTAATTACATATTATGTCTAATCTCATCAATCCCTATGCAAGAAATGTAACCAATCAAAAAATAGGAATGCTTAAGTGGCAAAAGTGATGAATCTAGATTGTTGATCTTGATCTAGAAGCTTCATGAATTATCTATATAAAAAAAGTTTCAAAACCCTAATCAAAGTAGAGGAGAAGAGATCATGTGTGTATGTGAAAGAAGCAAATTTTTGTATATCAGAAGCATAGATCAAGAAGAGTGACTAGGCAGAGCAGTGAAGGGAAAAAAAGATTTATATCAGATTTTGAGATCAGATAAGAGTTGGAAAGAGGAGATCTGTCATCAACATTTGGAGTGAAAATGGAAGGATCAATTTCTAATACATTATAGTAAGTGAATGAGGTTAAATCTCTTAAAAGAGTGGTCCTAATAGACCTTTGTAAATATCCTAATAGAGTTCTTACTTAGTTGTAATTTTAAATCCTTTAATCAAGGTAGATTGAATGAATTTGTAAGCTCTTAACAGGGTAGACCCCTGATAGGGTAGATCATCATAAGTGATCAAAACTTTGTATCCCTAATGGGCACACTTTATTACTGCAGTAGTGAAGATTTGTGGGTGTCATCCCCACCCCATTTTTACCTTTCAAGGGTTTCTAGGTTACCAAATCTTTGTGTTATGTATTAATCATGGATGTGATTAGCAGTTAGATCTATTACAATGTTGAAGTTAATGTTTATGTGATTCATTATATACATGTTGAATCAATTTGTTTATAAAGTGTAAAAGTTGTATACATTCTGATTCACCCCCCCCCCCCTCTCAGTATCTTGCTTTCCCAAATAAGAATTCCAACAATTGGTATCAGAACATTGTTCTCTTAGAAGAAGTCTAACCACTTGAGAGTTAAGATCTTGGAGATGGAGGTTTATAAGTTGGGAAAGGTCATGGAGAATCATAATATTGACATCTATCTAGCACTGCAACATCTTGAGACAACAAGAGAGGAATTGAAGAAATTCTTAAACACAAGGAAAGAATTGGCAACTCAAATGAATGGCACTCAATATCAAGAAGAAGACACTGAAGGTATATTTGATAATGTAAATTCCAAAGAAAGTAATGTAGAAATTGCATATATATTGGAGAAAAACAACACACTGAATAAAAAATTTAGAACTCTGAAGAGAGAACAGGAAACTCAATCAATAACACTATGTGAGGTGATTGATCAGAAAAAGAAAGCTGAGGAAGACAAGATAATGATAGTAGAAGATAAGATACAAATGGCTACTAGACTTGATGAAAGGACATGTGATGTGCAGAAGCTCACAAAAAATCAGTTGGACATGGTAAACCAACTGTTATTTGCAAACCAAGAGGTAAACAAGAAAGACATTGAAATTACATATCTGAGATTAGAAAACAATCAACTGAAAAATGAGTTAAGATCTGAAAGGGAACTCATTGAGAGGGTGAACAAACCTAATGAAACCATGAGATATTTTGAGGAACTAATGAGATCACCAAGAAGAACCAATGACACCCCTAGACTAGGCCATACCGAGCAACTATCATCTATTGAAGAAGGAGAATCATCAAAGAGTGGAGAACAGAGGAATGTAAAGCCAAAGAACAACAAACCTACATGTCATCATTGTGGGAAACCAGGACACACAACAAAAATTTGCAAAAGAAAGAATGGTAAGACCAATCCTAAGCCTAAATTCAATTGATATTGTTTTAACTATAAGAAGCATAGACATCATGCACATGAATGCAATTCAAAGACTAGCATTACACCTACTACACCTAGATTTCAAGGACATTGTTAAAATTTCTAGAAGTATGGTCATATAACCCAAGACTGCAAATCCAATGCAAAATCTAAGTGGACATCCAAGAAACAAGGAAATGCACCTAAGAAAGGCAACACATTCAATTGGGATTATAATACAAGTCATAGTTATCATTATTGTGGTGAATATGGTCATATTGTAGAAACTTGTATAAGGACACACTTTAGAGGTAAATCCAAGAGTTGGATGAATGGAAGTTTGGTCTATTATAGTTTTCACAAGATTGGTCATACAAGGAGAGACTGCAAAACCAGAGCACTAGCACCTACTATTGATCAAATAAAGAACCAGATGAATCAGACATGGAGAAAGAAAGAAGTAGAGAGCAGTAGTGGAACCAGTGAAGCTGAGATCTCCCAATCCAATGGATCATGTGATCACACTACTTCCAATTAAGCAAATAAGGTATGTAAGGAACTATTTTTAAAATGCTATATCTAACAGCAGTTCCTAACATTAGATGTATTAGAGTCCATATCTGCATAAGTTAAGATGCATTAGGACATATATAAGGCAAGAACTGAGAAAAGAATTAATATGCAAAATTGGTGTAGAGCATCAGTATTAATGTTTGTGGTAATCGAGTTTCTCAGTATGTACCGAGCCCCTATATCGACCAATCTTATATATTGACCGAGTTAAGTGTGGAAGTGTTAGTAATGAACGATTCACGATTTTGACCGAGTTATGGAAATGAGTTAACCAAGCTATTATACAAGGACTGAGACAACTATTTTGCACTTACTACTATATGGAGCATTTATTGAAGACCTAATTCAACTGTTTGAGTCTATATAATGAATTTTCCATTCATTTTCATTTCACAAAGTGATTAGATAATTTGCAGAGCAATTCAAAGGTGATTGAAAGTGTGATTCATGTGAAGTATGTGAAGATTCAACTGCATATCTTCGGTGAATACTGTGAAGTGTTGAAAAGACCCATTATTGCTGAGTTACTCAAAATCCATATTATGAAACCTAAATTTAAGAAATGGATGTCAGTTCATCTGTTGGATTGAAGAAGCAAGAAAAGGAGGTAAATAATGTTCAATTGGTTAGGAGTGATGTATGTGAACCACTAAATTTTTGAGCTGAACCTAAGACCATGATTAAGGGAGATCTCTCGGGAGCCCTGTCATGGATCCTGCCAAAGGTTTTAATGATTCGTGATGTGATGGCATGCTACATGTGCAAAGTAAGTGAGATTGGAGATTATGAGCTGAAACAAGCATATAATAAACTGTGCGTAGATGGAGCATTGAAGGATGAACACCAACACATTGTCAAAAAAGGGTTAGTTTGTTCCCTAGACTTCCCTCGCAACTTCAAAGTTGAATGGATTAGAATAGTTCTGAGCAGAGTTCATGATATGAACTTATGGTTGGAGAATGGGTTAGTAAAAATCACCAAGGAAATAATTCACCGAGTTACTGGATATCCTATTCTACAAGGAAAGAGAACTATGTGATGTCAGACTAAGGAAGTGATTGAAGCAAACACTATGGAAGAATGGAACAAACAAGGTATAACAATCTCTATAGTCACAGATCCTGAAATTGACTTTGCAGTAAGGGTAATAACACAAATTATATTAGTCTAGTAGATTGGATAGTGTTCCCTATATTGCAATTGGCCAGGCATGGAAGATAGTCAAGAAAAATCATACATATGATCTTTCTTAGCTACAAATGACTCAATTGGCAGAGAACTTATCATCAATCAAAAAAGTGAAGAACTCAATGTGTAAGTTCAGATCCTTGATAGTCTGTATGTTTTTATATATTCAAAATACTTTTCCTACCTTAGGAGATGTTGTCTGGAGTCAGTACCAACCAATGACACTATGGATAAATGATTTTATTCATCAATTAGGAGAAAAATTTGATAATATTATGGAAAATTACTTTGTTGAATTCAAGAAGAAAATGAGGATAAGGAGCAGGATCCCTGTATCATTAGTTGAGAAACATTATGATGATGTATGTTTCCTTGTTCATACTGATTTTACATATGTACAAGTTGTAGTACCGAGGGTAGCATGGTTGAGGCCATTTCCCTATGGGGTAAATATTGATGAAACATTTGCAGCAATCACAACTTTAATTTTAGAAGAAATTGACAAAAATGCAAAGATATTTGGGAGGTATGAAGAAGAAAAATCTAAGATAAACATGAGCTTGAAAGCTGCAACCTTGGAGAGAAAAAGAGAGAATATAGTTAAAAATCTTGAGAAAATGTTAGGTTAAGAAGAAGAGGAGAATGCATCACTTCATATCATACAAGGTCATGGTGAGGACCAATCCAGTGATTCAGAAGAGAGTGAGGATGAAGAAGTGGTTGCACAAAAGAAGGGTAAGGAAATAATGGTTGTCAATCCAAATAGAAAGGAGAGTTAAAAGAAGAAGCCTATTCCTCCTGCCACAACAAGACCGAGAACCAGGGCCTCTATAATTGCAACAATAGTCATGCCACAAAAGAAAATTTTAGTAAAGAAAGCTGAAGGGGAGAGCTCTAGGAAAAGAAAGAAAGTTCAAATTAAGGTTGAGCCGATCCACCCTAAGAAGAAACCAAGAAGAAGATATATATTGGAAAAAGGTGATGAAGATGAGGAGATGATAGACACATATGATATCAACAAATTCAAGGTGGCCACACATAAGCATCTGACAAATGTGGATGGGATTTTCCACAACATCAAAAGTTATGCAGGTTTGTCAGGATTTAAATTCATTAAATTTGAAAAGTTTGAGTACAATAGATAAGGTAAAGATAGAGGATGAAATGATAGAAATGTTGGGATCATACAAGATGACACCGTTAGAAATTGGGAATCTTGTCCCTGATGAATTTTTCAACAAGATTGATGAGAGATGGAAGTTTTCCATTAAGATTGGAAGACAAATAAGAGAAGGCACATTAGCCCAACTGGTACCTGATTTGACACAAAATGAAGAACAAAATTCATGGAACAATATAGGAACATGTTTATTCCTAAATTGAGAGTATATTCTATATTAAGGAAGGAAGTTGAAGGGGATGTTCAACAAAGCACATTAATCTGGAAGACAATTTTTGGATTGATAGTTGACAAGAATGAAAATAGAGATGAAGGCACATCTAAACAAGTAGAGCTTGACAATAAAGAATACATTGAAGAGCCATAGAATCTTGAGGAAGAAATAAGGACAAAAGGTTGAGGATGCATCAACTATGGATTTAGCACTTGATAACTCCACCACAATCACAGTTGAGGATACACAAGGTTTAAGTGCCAAGGAGCAGGGTAAGCCAACAATCACCATTCTAGATTCACCTACCGAGGCTAACTTTGAAATTAATGCAGAAGGAGATGAGAGCATGGAAGATCAAGCAGATAAGTTTGCAATAGATGTCTCAGGACCTCGTGATAAAGGAACAAAGGAGACTAATCCTATAGAAATTGAGGAGAGATAGGAGCCTAAGGAACAAGAGGTTATTCAAGCACTAGTACAGCTACTGAATGTTACACCTCATGCACTCACTAAAACTAAGATCACTGATACACCTGAACAAAATGTAATTACTACTTAGAAGGAGTTTTTTCTAGTTGACGGTGACACCAGTACATTGCAAGGAGAATAGAGATCGAGTATCAACACACCAAAGACAAAGAAGAAAAAGTCACATAAGAAGAAGGACAAGTCTCCTAGCAGAGAAGTGACACTAGATGAAGTTATAGTGATTCCAAAATGGGACACTGATAACTTGTCATATGAGCAAGTGCTAATTTTGCAGGATTTATTGAAAATGAAGAGAAAACAAGAGAAACTGAGAAGAGAATATCAACAAAAATAGGTATTACATGAGATAAAGGATATCTTTATTGATGAATTTGAGTTACAAGATATAAATTAGTAAACACCTATTTTAGATCAATTGGTTAATATTGTTCAAAAGGTGACCAATGATGATATTGAAGCTAATGAGAATCTCATGCAATGGTCTGAGAGGAAGTTTGAGAACAAAATTCTTGAGAAAGTTGTAATAGAGCTTGATGTGAAACATGTTGCACTTTATGATTTTGAAAGTAATTTAGAGGAAGTTGTACAAAATGTTCATTCTTTGTACAAACAACTTTGTGATGTAGAATTCTTTACAAAGGAGAACCATAAGCTTATTGAGAAGCTTCAATTATATTTAAGGTAAACAAGACATTCATTGAGCATGGATGCAAGTTCCATCTCAATTCATTTCAATAGGTTGACTCATGTCCAAGGAAGATTAGCCGAGCTAATGGATAATTATGGTAACATAAGGGTAGAATTAATGTCTATTCAAACAATGTTGATACCTCATTTGGAGGTCATGCAAATAAAATTGACACTTGCAAAGGAACTAGTACAGAGAGATCCTCCTCTCTCTATAGAAGAAAGTTAAGTTGATCTAGTTGCTCAACTAGAATTTGAACTACAAGTTTTAGAGTTAGTGAGATCTAGTTGGGACAATGCATTGGAAATGATTCTACAGCTCCACAAATCATTTTTGGATAAGTACTCGATGAGCCCAACACCCCAAGAAACCAGGAGTGAAAAAAATAAGGAGGAAATAAATGAAGACAAAGGGAAATAGCTGAAAATGCATATGATCATAAAGGTATGACATACAATTTTGTTAGTTTTGAATACTCATTTTTTGAAGTCTTGAGTATGTCATAAGTTATGTATATATGATGTATATGTATTGAAGTCTTTATGAAGACCGAGTCATAATCTTAGGGGGAGTACTGAAGTACTTGAGTACTATTTTGTTAAGGTACTGAAAAGTCATAACAAAGTATTTTTCCACTAATTTCAAATGGAGAGATTGTTGATCTCCAAGTCATGTTGTCTATTAGTGTCACACACTTAGTTATTATCAAGGAAGGTTGGTCGGTCATCACTGCGACTGAGCCATCTTACTAAGGTTGAGAAATGTATTTGACTTGCATAAATATCATGTATGGACTGAGTAGTAGTTACTGTCGAGAAAGTCAATGGTCACCAAGTACTCAGCAGTTGTAGAGCAGAATGAATGTCGAGTTGCATAGAACAGTTAGTGCTAAGTGACAACATATGGACAACAGTTTTGACTGAGTACCAGAGATTTCATATGCCGAGTAAGCCAGTTTTGGTATATGTGTTTGTAATAGCACAAACACTTAGGTAAACCATTTTGGTCGACTTCTATGTATGATTTAATGATCATTAAAGATATTTAAGGATTTAATTACGTGTTATGCTCAAGATCATTAATACATATGCAAGCAATGTAACCAATCAAAAAATAGGAATGCTTAAGCGGCAAAAGTGATAAATCTAGATCATTTATCTTGATATGGAAGCTTCATCAATTATCTATATAAGGAAAGTTTCAAATCCCTAATCAAAGTAGAGGAGAAGGGATCATGTGTGTATGCGAAAGAAGAAGAGTTTTGTATATTAGTTGCATAGATCAGGCAGAGTACTGAAGGACAGAAAAGAGTTATATAAGATTTTGAGATTAGATAAGAGTTGGAAAGAGGAGATCCATCATCAACATTTAAAGTGAAAATTGAAGGATCATGTACTAATACATTCTAGAAAGTGAATCAGATTAAATCTCTTAACAGAGTGGTCCTAACAAACCTTTGTAAATCTCCTAATAGAGTGCTTACTTAGTTCTAAGTTTAAATCCTTTAATCAAGGTAGATTGAATAAATTTGTAAGCTCTTAACAGGGCAGACCCCTCGTAGGGTAGATCATCAGAAGTTATCAAAACTTTGTATCCCTAACATGCACACTTTTTTATTGCAGTAGTGAAGATTTGTGGGTGTCATCCCTACCTAGTTTTACCTTTCAAGGTTTTTTGGGTTACCAAATATTTGTGTTATGTGTTTATCATGGATGTGATTAGCAGTTAGATCTATTATAATATTGAAATTAATGTTTATGTGATTCATGATATACATGTTGAATTAGTTTGTTTCTAAAGTGTAAAAGTTTTATAGATCCTGATTCACCACCCCCCCCTCTCAGTATCTTGATTTCCCAAATAAGACTTCCAACACACCAAATGTATCGATACACACATCAACCAATACAACAAAATAACTAAATCATAAATGAACCACAAAAATGCATCGAATATGTTTACATAAATGAAAATTATTAATGAAAACAACATGAATAGAATCAACTTCATATTCTAATAGTCATTAAGATTGCGCCCTTATGCCAAACTGTAATGCTAATTAGCAATCTTGTGAAACGTGGAATGACCTTCAGGCCTGTGGGTATGCCTATGGTGAAGATAAATCTCCAGATTATGGGTTGGTTCCCCTTATCATCATCTAAAACTATCTCTTGAAAAGGAAAAGTACAAGAAAGAACTTTCTTAAATTGAAATGAAAGCTGAAAGGTGATGCATTTGAATATTTTAAATTTTCAGAAAAACCTTAACAACTGTTTGAACTCACAATAAATCTTAAATGAAAATCCCTATTTTCTTACAACCCAAATGAATAATGCAATAGACCAATTTTATTAGAAGTCCCAAGTTTTCAATAATTATAAAAAGGGAATCATATTTCTATAATTTAAACTACTGAGATATCATAACACAATCTATAATCCTGCATTCATATGAATTTACTTGCACAAAAATGAATCACTAAATAAGATAACTAAAGGGCTTGTATACAAACCACAAAAAAATAATCTAATACAATTACCTGTTACTGATAACATAAGATTTGAGAAGGAAAACTCTACTTTTTCATTCAAAATCAAAGAAACACTGCTGCTATAGAATCTTAAAATAAATGATCTCCATACAAATATGCTTATCTCTCCCAATAGAAAAAAAAATATGCAAGGATGAAAGAACTATGAAATAATTACAATGCAAAGCCTTAAATAAAAGACCCCAATCCAAAAGAGGTGGAACTAAATTTGGAACTGAACTTGAATTGAAGTCCATCTTTATTTCTCCTCTAATTTGCAAAAAATTCCCTTGGGTCGATTTGAAGATAAATATGCATAAAAAAGGGGTGGAACTGAGTGTAACTGGAGTTAAGTAGACTCAAAGTCCCCCTCAATTGATAAACAATCCATAAAGGCTCCAAAATTGGCATGTAACCGCTCACAACTCCTCAAGAACTCCCTCTTGAGCTCCACAAGACGTGCAGCCCTTTTTGAACCTCCAATTTAAATCTTTTAACTCGTAAATAAACAAAATAAAATTGTAAACACATTTAGTAAAGTGTTTTATTATTTCACTTAAATAAATATTTTTATTATCTTATTTTTTTTAATTCATAAATTTAAATAACTAATTATTTTTGCACTAAAAATAATATTCACTAATTGCTTTAAAATAAAACACATAGTGAATATTTTACAAGTTCTATTTGTGCAAAAATAAAAAAATAAAAATGCCCCATGGATATTAGTGAAAAGTATTGAAAATTTGCAAAGGCAAAAGCCTTCCTCTTTATCAATGATATTTAGGGTTGGAAACCCTAACATGTTGTTAGAATAACTGCGGGGGGGGTTGAATCAGTGGCCTCAAAAATTAATCCAATAAATCAACCAAAAATTTTATACCACAAATATAAACCTCTAGTTATGTTCAGTCCTACAAGATGTATGCCTTTAAATAATCTTATCAAATAACTACTACTCAAAAAATATTGTTTATCCCTTTTCTTAAGCTTTACCGAATAGCACGAATAGCAGTCTTAGCCTTTACCAAAATACAGTAAATAACTTAGTGTTTACCTATCAATCCTATTTTAGTAATGTGTAAAGCAAAAAATTAAAGCAATGAACCATATTCACATTTGACACACGGATTTTTAACATGGAAACCCTGTTAGGGGAAAAAACACTTGGGACCGATAACTCAAAATTTTCTCTCTTTTGAAATGAGCTCGGTGAAGAGCCAACCCTATTAAAGGTTATAAACACACTGTTAAGTGCGACCTTGTTAGAGGATTTAAAACTAACATATTATCACTTGACATCTGGCATTCACTATGCTATCTTCATGATAAACCTTTTGATACTCCTTGGGATGTATCTCAATATATAAAGCATTGTTAAATCCCACTATGTTAAGAGATTTTTTGAATCAATGGTTAAACTGAAACAATATATGACTTGTTCATAAATACAACTTAATCTAGTAGATGTTTAGATCTATTGTAAGCTCATAATACCTTTCTGCTCAATTTTTCCCTTTTATTCCTTTGCTCTACCTCTTTATGCTCGGTCAATGTTGTTGTTTCTCTATTGCTCGGTGTCTGCAGAAATATTTAGCTCTATTCTTCAGCTTGTATGATCAGGTCTGTATGAAGACTTCTTATCTTCACCAGTATTCTCTTCAACATCCTCTTCTATTCTCCCCCAATTATTATGAATTACTTTGTCTCTTTAATAGACATGATTTCACCATTTCTAAGTCCTTATCTTTCTTGTTCTTGACGTGATCCACAAATCTCATCATTCTTTCTTTAAAGCTTGCTTTAGTTTTATCCCACAGATTTCTTCTTGACAACTAGCTTTAAATCGCAAGCTTATCTCTAGCTTTTAACTGGTCGATGAAAACAATGTAATCAATCAGTTAACTCCATATTTATCTCCTGCCATCTAAGTCTTTTGTCATTTCTGAACTTCAGTTATGATCGGTGTTTAACTCCTTGTTTGCTCGGTCTTGACTTCAGTTGTCCTTGGGCATCTCTGTCTCTCGGGGTTTGTTCTCCGTTGGGTAACACTGTGTATTTCAGTTCTGCTCGGGTATCACTTTGGTTCTGCCCAATAATGCTTTCTTTGGTATCTTTCTTGGGTATCACTGTGACTCTTCTCAGGGTTCTCTATCCGTCAGTGTGCACTGTCCATCGGTGTTTGTTGTCACTTGGTGTATATTGAACTTTTATGCATTACTAATAATATAACCTTTATCTCTTTGTTTCTTTGAAGTCTTTGTCAATATGTATATGACCAATTAGATATATCAATTTGACATCAATGACAATACAATACATTAACTAATTTAATGTATTGCATTAACTTTATGTAGCTTGATCATTAGCAACTTAACATTTTTGAACATTCAATCAGTTCATCAAATGCAACCATTTCATTTGCATATTTTTCACTTTTCTTAGTTGTGGCCGCCAAGACTTTCTATATGGATTTGGATATTTCTTGAAGAATTTTGTTGCAGGATACATAGATTTCATCCATATTCTGTATGTATTTGCATTAAAATGCCCTCGAGTTGTTTATACCTTTGTATTTCATGCTCCATTCTTGAGTTCTTTGTGTTTTATATGCGGCCATGTCTTGTTCACATACAAACTTGGGCATTTTTCTTTTTTATGAGATCTTGCTACTCTATGTTTAAAATGCACACATATACCATTTCTCATTTCTGTATGCTGGCCCTCAAGGGTTTTCATTACAAAGAATGACATAGAAATATGAAACATTTCTACATTCATCATGAAATGCATTTGAAAAGATTTTGGTTTTCTCTACCCAAATGTGGTTTCTTTGTTGCATATTTATCTTTGTCTTCTATTACCGAGACAAACCCTTAAGGGTTTCACCACACAAAATGATATGATTTCATTTGTTATGTATTTCAACCATCATTTCCCTCTAAAACTTCATGTATATCCATGACATTTTTTCAGGGAAACTTGAGAATTTCATTACAAAAAGGAAAGCATGATTTCATTTGTTCTTTATTTCCAAACCTTTCATTCCTCTTTATGGACCATATTGCTACAAATTTGAACTCATATGGTTGTTGATGCTCCAATACCATCATACAATTTGAGCTTTTTATGTGTGCACTTATTGAAGGCATTATATTTTTCCATTAGTATACTTAGAGAATAACATGATCTGCACCATCGGTTTACTCTACACCGACAGACAGGGCAAAGCACTATCCGACGCCAAGGTTACCTGACAAACACTGTTAAATGTTATCCGATGACAAAAAGGTAAAAGATACCTGACAAGTAACAACAGAGCTACCCAAAAAAACATAAAGGAGAGGAATCCGACAAATACAGGGAACTCAACGAACAATTCAGTCAAGGAACACCGATAGACTGCAAGTTCAAACTGACGACCAAGAACCGAAAGTCAGTTACATCCCACAAAAAGTGGATCTGATTTTCCACATCAGATAAATCACTGAAGTTGTAATTATAGCTTCTTGATTTACTTTTAAATCCATTATGTGCGGAGGAAGTAATGTAATTGTTATTGTTTTAATTAGTTTTACTGTTTTAAAACATGCAAACTAAAGATCAAGGTCAAGTTGTAAACCTTGGATCTAAGAGTTAACATTATAATACGTGAATTCCAAGATAGGTAAAATACTTGTATAAATAGATGCTTAATCCATTGAGTAAATAAGTTGATCAATGAAGATAGTAGCTACGAAGAGAAACTAAAGGCCAGATAGAGAATTCATGCAGAAGAACACAAACATGATCAAATCAGTTTTTAAGAACACAACAAAGGCTACCAATAAGAAAAGAAAAGGTATTCATCAATCACTTAAGGTGATATTATCATTGTAAAAGCTTTAATAGATTTGTAAATCAGAAATAGTAGATTGCATAAAGTCAGGTCAACATTTGTACTCATTCTAACAAGTGTAGTACACTAATAAAATCCATTCAAGAAAGGTGGGCTTAACCGTTCTATTGTAAATCTCATAACTAAGTGCACACTTAAATTAGTGTTGCTAAAGCTCTTAACAGAGTAGATCTGAATAGGTCTCCACCTTAATACTCTTAACAGGGTAGATCATCAGAAGTGATCAAATTGTAAGCCTTAACCGGCTCCCTTCCATTCTGCAGATAGTGAAGTTTTGTTGGTGTCATCCCCACCGTAGTTTTTACTTCCTAATAGGAGTTTTCTGCGATACCATATCTTGTGTTATGTGTTTATCAATTTCATGAATGTTTCTATGAGTGATAGAAAACTATTAAAGATTATGAACAAACAATATATACATAAGAAAGAATAATAGTAATGGTTGGTAAATCAGAATTGAAAGATTACTAATGATGAATTGTGTAAGGTGTTAAAAGATTTAGAGGTATTGATTCACCCCTCCCCTCTTAGTACTACTTCCCATTAATTACAACAATTGGTATCAGAGCTAAGTCTCTTATTGGAAAGTTTAAAGGCTTAAGAGCAAAGATTACAATGGAGAAGTAAAAACTTGATAAGAATATTGAGAACAAAAAGCTTGAGATACAAATGTTCTATGAACAATATAAAGAAGTAAGAATCAAGATGAGAGAGCTGCTAGATGAAAGAAAACATATGGCTACACGAAAAAATGAAAAAAGACCATCAAGAAGAAGAGATTCCAGATTTCTTTGAATCTTCAGGATCAAATGCAAGTAATGCATCAGATACATCAAGAGAGAATATCACAAATCTAAAGGAGATCAATCAACATCTAGCAGAACAAATAAAGATGCTGCAAATCGGTCAAGAGACCCAAATGGTAAGAATGATTGATGTGATGAATTCTGCCCGACAAGCTGAAATAGAGAGAAAACTTGCTATTGATGATAGAAGGAAGATTATAGAGAAACTACAAGAAAAGGAAATGGAAATTCAAAGACATGTTGAGCATCACCATGATCTCACAAATCAGATTATCCTTATGAGTCAAGAATAAAATAGAATAAATGTGGAACTCATTGAAAGAATACAGATTATCGGTGAATTAAGAGAAGAAAATGAAAATCTAAAGCATGAGGTTAGAATTTAGCAATAGCATAATGATATTATCAAAAAAACTGAAGAAATCAATAAAAGAATGGATGACTTTTTTGAAGGACAATGAAGAGTCAACAACAACAACAGTATAGGCTTTACCGAAAATGGAGAATCATCAAATCCAAAGAATGTCTATGAAAATCCAAGACTAAGAAATCTATCATGCAAGCACCGTGGAAAGCAAGGGCACACATCAAATTTATGCAAAGGTAAAATGAAAGGTACTCCTAAATCTACACCTACATCTTCATTCATAGGATTCTGTTATAAATGTAACAAGAAAGGACATAAGGCTTATGAATGCAAGAGCAAGATATAAAAGCCAAAGAAGGAAACCTACATGGACAAATATTTTCCTACATGCAAGATGAATGGGCACACATCTAAAGAATGCTAGAAAAATAAAAGGCAAGCATGGAAGCCAAAAGGTAAAGAAGTTCCTTATCAACCAAAGAGAATCGGTAATCAATATGTATGGGATTACAACACTTGGACAAACTGTATAGCATGTGGAAGATATGGTCACATTGTTTCAAACTACATGAGAGCATGGATCAAAAGGTTTAGAGGTTGGTCAAACCCTAGAATGGCATGCTTACACTATCATAAAGTTGGTTATCTCAAGAAAGACTACAAAGACCGATTGATAGAAACAAGCACATATCCCAATGGAAACACCATTGAAGATATCCGGAGGGAAAGAGACAAAATGTGGATAAAAGCTTCAAATAATGATGAAGCTAGACCAAGAAATGCAAATGGTGACACCCCATCCAATCAATCTGGTGACACCACCAACCCCACTTGAGATAAAAAAGTAAGTATGGAACTGCACTATACCAAGTTATATTTTGCATCAATTCCATTATACAAATTGATAGATAGTCAAAACCTGCATAAACCAAAGATGCATATTACTTTACTTGTTACCAATCTAAGAATGCAACACCATCGGTAAACACCTACCAAAAATCATCAGTGAACACAATAATGAGTTGTTTGCACTTACCAGAAATTGTCGGTCAACTAGTAACCCGACGACCGTCGGTAAGAAAGCAAAGTTCAGAAATGGTCATGACATAATACTGATATCCGTCGGTAAAATCAAAGTGGTTAACAACTACCTAAAGCATCATGTCTTCATCGACGATGATTTGAAATATCCTCCCAATGAAACCCGTCTTCTCATCGTGACAAATTGTTGAGCATTTATTGCAAATACTTAGGTCAAAAAGTCTATAAATAATCGACGGGACAACTTCATTTTTCACCTGCGATTTGAAGAGAAAGCAGAGCAAAAACCAAGCAATTGAAGAGTAGAATGCAGAAGCGTCTCCAGATTGATTCAGCACACAGAAAATAGATTCTTCATCACTATTGTGAATTGAAGTAAGTACCAAAGGCACCAAAAGATCTTTGTCATTGTTTTGTCAAGAAAGCCCTAATTTTGAGAAAACCCTAAATACTTGAAATACAATGGCAACCACATCAAGAACTGCTAAGTTGAAGAATGAAAAGAAGAATACGGTAAAATTGATCAAGAATAGCACATGTGTAGAACCTAAGTACAAAATCTATCCAGAAATTGCATTGAAACTCGATGAAGTCAGCGCATTTTCAAAAATTTTGCCTAGGGTTTTGCTCATAGAATACGTTAGGTCTTATATTCACTGCAAGATTGCAGAACTAGGTGATCTTGAAATGGATCAAGCTTTCAAGAAGCTATGTGATGCCAAAGGAAAATTGAAAGAAGATCACAAACACTTGGAGGTCAAAGGGTTAACCAATGCCCTACATTTCCTGAGGGAATTCAAAATAGAATGGATTAGGTTAGTCTTGAGCAGGATGCATGACAACAAACTATGGCTAGACCAACCCAAACAAATAACCAAGGATTTTCTTCATGCTATCACTGGTTATTCGATAACTAACAAGCCTAGGGCACACAAGTGTCCATCCATAAAAGAAGTTACAAAACTCACCAATGCAAAAGGAGACAACAGAGGTTTCAAAGTGAACACAATCACCGACGAAGGACTAAAATTTGGTGCATGTGTTATTGGGTACAAAAAAATTTAGGCTAGCAGAATGAACAACATTTATGCAACAGCAATAAGCATAGCTTACAAGATTGTAACAAAAGGAATTCAGATGGATCTGTGTGAGTTCCTATTGAAATAACTTGATGAGAACATGATCAAAATCAGGTCTACAAAGAGAAACACATGTAAGTTTTGAACACTTATCATGTGTACATTTTTCTATTTTCAAGAATACTTTCGTTCAATAGGAAAAATTGTATGGGACACTACCAAACCGGTAACCCAACAGATTAGTGAATTGATTAAGTCGCTAGGAGACAATTTTGAGTCTGTTATGTCTCCATACTTCCTTGAGTTCAAGGAAAAGATGATGGAAAGAACTAGGATTCCTGAACAACTAGTTGAAAAACACAAACATGAGATATGTTTCATGGTAGACACAGACTACACACATATCAAACCGGTTGTGCCAAAAACAGCTTGGTTAGCACCATTAGAATATGAAAACAATATTGATCAAGCTACAAGTGCAATTGAGGCACTAATCAATGAGCCTGTTGATAAGAAACAACCAAGGTTTGGAACATATGAGGAGACCAAATCTAAGATAAAACAAGGCCTAGAATTCAAGAAGACTATAAACAAGAAGGATAAAATGGTTAAGAATCTCAAGAAGACTCTATCGGTCTTCGAGGAAAAGCAGGATCAATAGGAGGAAACCGATGAACAGGGAACCATTGGTGAAGAACTAGAAGAAAAGAAATCAGATACAGAGGCTACTAAATCTAATACACCTCCATATCCACCTCCTAAAAAAAAGAAAAGGACAAGAAGTCAAACTGCTGCAACCGATACCACACAACTTAAGAAAGGTCAAGTAAGGACCTATATGAGGAAGAAGCTAGCAAAAAGAAAAAGACAACAAACTGTCAAAACCACACCACCAAAGAAGAGAAAAAGGTTAGTTAGGACAAAGGATGACTTGGATGACACCAAAGATGATGATCCAGATGTAGTAAAGAAGAACTTCATAAATCAAATGGTAGATGAATCTGCCAAATCAATTGCTACTCATGGCACAATGACTGATAAAAAGATCAGATAATGGGATACACTGAATCCAGAGGATCAGAATAAAATACAAGAGGCAGTCATAAAATCAATGATCAAGAAGAAGTATGCCCCTGCAGAATTTGTAAATCAAATACCTAAAGAGCTAGGTAAAAGGGTATACCAACAGTGATCATATACCTTACAAACAGAGAGAGAAGCAAGAGAAAGATTACTTGTGAGACTGAGGCCTCCTGAATCCAAAATTGAAGAGATAAAAGAAGTACTAAAGAAACACTCAAGTAAATTTGTAGCCAAAATAAGGGCTTACAAAGTACTAGAAAACAAGTTTATAGAACTTGATTCAATGACAAAAACAAAATGGAGACAACTCCTGGATCTACCGGTAGAGTCAACAAGTGTTGAGAAGCAATTACTTCTCACAAAAAAACCTCACAGAGAGGAGGAGATAGATAATGCAAGTCTTCAGCATATTTCTCTGGACAATCAAGAAAGTGATGATGATCCTATTAACTTTGATACATGCATAGATGATAATATCAAAGATATCACTAACTATGATTTTGACAATGATCCAAAGAAGAAAGATGATGTAATATTTATCACACTTAAGAATAAATAAAGCCATCAAGTACTGCAGACATCTAATAGTAAGATAGTTGACATTGCTAATGAACAAGTGCAGGACACTTCAATCATGCACTCAAAAGTGCAAGACCCTGCAGAAGATATACAAAAAGATGAGGATGTCACTACTGACAAGGCTCTAACCGATGAGAAGGACACCAATACTGACAAAGCCCAAGCCATAACACAAAGTAGCATGCATGTCCTAATGAAGGAAATAAATATTAGAGAGGGAAAAGAGGGATCAAATTAAAAGGAAACAAACACACCCAAAGACAAGGGTGATGAAGAAGCCAAAGGAACAACAGATACAACTACAGAGAAAGCTGCAACCGATGATCAGAAAGATACATCTACTGATCAGAATAAGGAAGAAACTCAAAAGGAAACAGGGGACAAGCCTTCAGAAAAAGGTGAAGAAGGAAAGAAGGATGAGATAGAAAATAAATTAGGAGCACATTCTGCAGAAACACCCAAGGTTAATGAAGAGACATATTCACATAACTGACAGGTGCCCATAGAGAAAAAGACACAAGATGCATCATCTAAAAAACCTTCACCAAGTAATTCAGAATGAACAAATGAACTAGCTATGGTAGTTCATACATCTGCATCCCCTCAAATCTCAAAGAAGAAGAAAGGAAAAAATAAGAATCCAGTAACTCTAGATGAAATTATTGAGATTCCAGTCTGTGATCCAAGAACATTGGATCCGACAGCATTGAAAAAATATGCAAAGCTCTGTGAAAGAAAATCTATACAAGACAAGTTGAAGAGAGCGGAAAAAGAGGCCAAGGTACTGGAAGTAGCAAGAAATATACTTCAACAGATTGTACCAGACATAGATATTGATCAAAAAGCTCCAATGCTTGATCAACTAGTTATACTCACAGATACAATAACATCTCAAAATACCAATGTTGAGAAGGTTATGGAAGAGAGACTTGAACAAAAGTATGAATTCAAGATCGCAGAGAAAATAAGCCAAGAAGTGGCACTGAAAAAGGTCAAGCTATCTGAATTGGTAAGTACAATTGATCCAATTATGTCAGAAGTTGTTACCTTAATAAAGAAATTGTGCACTTTAGATCTACTCACTTAGGAGTATACAAACAAGATAAAAAAAATAGATGTTGATCTTAAGTCCAGTGCACAGAATCTAGCCAACACCGAAGAAGCACTTAAATTACACAATGAACAAATCATACAAGCTAGGAAACAAAGACAGGACATTCAGTTTGCAGAGATGAAATACAGAGATGAGGTCAATGAGCTCCAACTTAAGCTCTTACCGACACTTACACTACTGCAACAAAATATGACACAGGCAAATACTCTAATTGCCACCCCTGAAATGTCTGTGCTAGACAACATTTATGATATGCACACAAGACTAGAGCTGCAACACATGGCACTAGAACAGTTGAAAGAACAATGGGAGAAACTGCTGGAAGATATCAAAACTACCCATTCTAATATATTTGACACATTGTAAGTTGCACATTTTTGTCACAATTTTGGCATATTGTAAGTTGTACATTTTTGTCATCAGTATCAAAGAAAGCGGGAATTTGATATGTACATCACCCCAGTTAAAAGGAGGAAATCATATGTATAGTGGAAGAAAGGGGAAATAAATGTACATACAGAGAATAAATAGTATACATGTACATATACATACACTATACTGATGCACACAGTAAGGGGGAGTCATATTACGAATAGGATATAAACATGGTGTATACATACCAAAAGAGTTTAGTATTATGCACATATCAGTTTTTGATACTAATGTCAAAGGGGGAGATTGAAGACATTATATTTTTCCATTAGTATACTTAGAGAAAACATGATATGCACCATCGGTTTACTCTACACCAACAGACAGGGCAAAGCACTCTCTAACGCCAAGGTTACCCAAAAAACACTGTTAAGTGTTATCCGATGACAAAAAGTTAAAAGATACCCAACGAGTAATAACAGTGCTACCTGACAGAACAAAAAGGAGATGAATTTGACACATACAGGGAACCCAATGAATATTTCAGTCAAGGAACACCGACAGACTGCAAGTTCAAACCAACGACCAAGAACCAACAGTCGATTGCATCCCGCAAAAAGTGGATCTGACTTTCCACATCATATAAATCACTGAAGTTGTAATTATAGCTTCTTGATTTACTTTTAAATCCATTATGTGTGGAGGAAGCAATGTAATTGTTATTATTTTAATTAGTTTTACTATTTTAAAACATGCAAACTAAAGATCAAGGTCAAGTTGTAAACCTTGGATCTAAGAGTTAACATTGTAATACGTGAATTCCAAGATAGGTCAAATACTTGTATAAATAGATGCTCAATCCATTGAGTAAAGAATTTTATCAATGAAGATAGTAGCCACAAAGAGCAACTAAAGACCAGAAAAAGAATTCATGTAGAAGAACACGAATAGAATCAAATCAGTTTTCAAGAACAGAACAGAGGCTACTGACAAGCAGAGAAAAGGTATTCGTCAATCACTTAAGGTGATATTATCATTGTAAAAGATTTAATGGATCTGTAAATCAGAAATAGTAGATTGCATACAGCCAGGTCAACATTTGTACTCATTCTAACAAGTGTAGTACACTAATGAAATCCTTTCAAGAAAGGTGGGCTTAACCGTCCTATTGTAAATCTCATAACTGAGTGCACACTTAAATCAATGTTGCTAAATCTCTTAACAGAGTAGATCTTAAGAGGTCTCCACCTTAATACACTTGACAGGGTAGATCATCAGAAGTGATCAAATTGTAAGCCTTAACCAGCTCCCGTCCATTCTGTAGATAGTGAAGTTTTGTGGGTGCCATCCCCACCGCAGTTTTTACTTCCTAACAGGAGTTTTCTGTGATACCATATCTTGTGTTATGTGTTTATCAATTTCATGAATGTTTATATGAATGATAGAAAACTATTAAAGATTATGAACAAACAATATATACATAAGAAAGAATAACAGTAATGGTTGGTAAATCAAAATTGAAAGATTACTAATGATGAATTGTGTAAGGTGTTAAAAGTTTTAGAGGTACTGATTCACCCCTTCCCTCTCAGTACTACTTCCCATTAATTCCAACACTTATGACATGTACCATCTTTATGTTGTTCTTTGTTCAAGGTATTAATGATGGCCCACAACATTTTGTGCATTATTTAAGGCATTATATTCTAAATTCATATGTCTTTCTCTTGTCGCCTATAAGGTTGTTTCTATATATACATGACTATCATTTCCTTTGATGATAATGCTTGAAAACCTTCCTAGAAGATAGCAAGGATACTTCTTGATGAAAGACAATGATCCTGTGCGTAAATGGTAACACTTGTTTTGTTATTTTGATCATGGATGGAGAGGAAAGTAGTTGTCGTGCTTAATCAAGATCATTGACAAAATATTCAACAACATTATGCTATGTTGAAATTCAACAGGATTGTTTCTTTGCGTATATATTGTCAATGTATTCTAACAGTGATATTTTCTCTTATGCTTGTTGATATTTACATCACTATATGTTCCCTACTATTTTCAATGTTATTGTTTTATTGTTTGTTCTTGATCATAATTTTCACAAGAATCGCTATTACAAACATCAATGGGATCACTCTTTTCTTTGTTATCACTATCTTTTTAGCATTATGCTCTAACATATCATAATTGTTCTCAAGGAATAGTACATTATTGTTTGTCATTATACTATGTTTTTTAAATGGCATAACCATATCTTTCATGTAAATCATGTATCTCTTTTGTATTTGAACATGTAGCATCTCATGACTATCTTATGTATTGAATGCTCTGTTCTTTGTTCCTATCATGATATATTATTTATATCATTTCCTTTGACTCCATGTTTTTCCCTTTGTAGTCCAAGACACCAACCCTTTTGTTTGTGTTCTAAAATAGGAACCCCTCACCGTGTCCATTAAATTATGATGACTCTACCCTTTGATTGAATGATGATTTTCCTTGATTACTCCTAAAAATTATTGTAACCATTACTTTGCATTACAAGGTCTTCATTTGAGCACAAACTCTGAGCATTGTATCAACATTGTCTTGTTGTGACTACTACTCTTATTATGTTCTCTTGTTATTTTGACAATGTATATCATGCAACATTGATGTTCTTCTGTAGAAATTACTTTCAAACAATTTTGTCATGGTTCTCCTACCTTCATCATAATAGCACTATTTTTTGTATCATTTCCTTCATCTATGTTTGATCTTTACATTTCATTATTATTGCTTTCATTTTCTTGACTTTGTTTGCTGCATGAATGATATATATGTTTATAGGCTCTTACTTCCATTGTTCCTATCTTTATCACAACTTTCTTCACATTTATTCAACATACTTAGATTGTTTAAATCTTTATTAGATTTTCTATTAAAATGAATGCAAACTTTATGTTCTTAATGATTTATGATGTCATATCATGTATCACTTTTGTTTTTGCACTATTGTGCAATCTCAAAATATGAAAAATGGTAACGTAGGTATGCACAAAAGTGCATCTACATTTAATCAATGCATGCATGTCATTCTTTGGTATAGTTTGTCACTATATAGCTTGAACAAACACCTTTGATAACATGATCTCTACTATAATTATTATCTTCAAGAACTTGCAACTTGTAATCTTGCTGGATCATACCATATATATGAATGCTCCCTAAATAGATTATTCACACTGTCCTTATATTAGTGCATGTAATAGTGGTTTCCTTTCATCTGATATCACTGCTTTGATCACTAAATCCCTTGCTACGATTAATTTTTTCTTTCTTTTGACCATTCGTTCACTATTATGGTAGTCTTTTGAATGCATTTTAATATTTTATACATGTACCTTGAGGCAAACTAGTATTCATGTCTCTCCATGTTTAATGTGTACATACTTTTAACTATCCTTTTTGAGAATTTTTTTAATCATGACAGGATGATTGCGTCATCCTTATCATTATAATCTCATTCAGGTGATGTGCTTTATTTATAACAACTAACCAAAAGGTTCTCTGTTATAATCGATGTAGATTGCCTTAATTGGACTATAGTGTGTATGTTTGATGTAGGGATTACACACATTTCTATGATTAGAAATTCCAAATGGGAATGACAACATGTTGGGATCAACACTCATGGGAGTCCATTTTATCCCACATGTTGTGATGTTTATGACATCAACTTAAAATATTCGATAATGAACATGATACTCATACATGTACAATGAACAAATGCATTAGATAAAATAATGAATATTTGATTTTTTTATCTCTCTGATTTATACACATTGTGAGAGTTGGATATGCCTTTATAGATTTTACATATATATTGATGAGGATCCCTGAGCTCTAGCCCCCCTTTCCTCTCTTCTTGTAGAAAAACTAGGACATAGAAAACACACTTCTAGAATGAGGAGTTAAAGATTCAACCATACAACCACAAGATTCATCATTCATCAAGAAATGGAAGGTCGCCTCCTCTCTTTATATGTTATTTCTGTAACTTTATGTTTATTTTTCATAATGTACAGTTAAGTCATTCTCATGGCTTGTGTGGGAAATTTTCTTTTGAACTTATGAATAAATAAAAAAATTTCTTTTAAGATCTATGTGATTCTTTTCTTGTACTTGCATTTATGTTAAAACTAGAATTCACTTAATAACATATATAACTCCTATATTGAAAAATCTAACAGAATAAAACATATACCCTTAGTTTTAGTTGTAAACACCTTTCCAGTTCTACCTGATTGAGTTCGAAGCAAAATTGGGTAACAATGACATTACATAAATCTTGGGAGACAACTCTCTTCTAGACCAATATAAACAAAATGAGTAGGTTTGCAAGCCTAATCCCTCTAGTGAGTTCTTTGTCATCCCTTCTTATTCCTTGATAGGGATTCCTCTCCTTAGTCCCATGTAGTTGGATTGGAGAAAAGTTTGGGTTCCTAAACTTATCCCTAAAATCAATTATTTCTCATGGATTTTTTCTCACAATAAAATTTATATTATAGACAATTTGCATAAAAAATGATTTTATTAAATTAATAGATTTAGTATGTTCTATCAAGATAGTGAGAGTGTAGATCATCTATTATTTCATTTCCCCTTTGCATTAGAAGTTTGGTCAATGATAAGGCCTCCTAAATTAGTGGATTGGGCTTTCCCTGCCTCTCTACCTCAATTTATTGAATCTTAGAATATCTGCCCATTTAAACATACTGTCATAGGAGAGATTTGGAAGAAAATTTCTCCAATGGTGACTTGGGGCCTATGGAAATAATGTAATAGCATAATTTTTAGAGATATCACCAAGCCAGGTAAGGAGGTTTTCATGATTATAAAACATCAAATAACAAGGAACATCAATGCAGCCTCTTTCATTGCCTTAATAGAGATGCCTAATTTGTAGGAACTAAGACTCAAACAAATCTAGGGTTAATCCCAAGATATGACCAAGGTTAATTATTCAAAGAAGCTAAATATAATGAATAGTTTTTGGAGCACCCCAAATGATAAAATGTAAATTTGACAATCGTTCAAAAGAAAATCCAGGGCTTGCAAGTGTTGGAGTAATCCAAAAAGGCCATAAAGGGAGTTTGATTGAAAGTATGGCTATAAGTTTGGGCATAACATCTAATAACTATTTAGAATCTATTGCAACATGGAAAATAACAACTTTAGCAAAATAATTGAGCTTTACAAGGATAGAAGTTGAGCGTGACTCCAAATTGATAATGTTGGAGATTTTCCTTTATGCAAATAGTTGACTGTATGTTTGTCATTGATGACAACATATAGTATACAACAGTGAAATATATTCACTTTTTAGTATGGATATGTGGAAGCCTTGTGCAATTTTTTATGTTTCAGACATACTTACTACACCATGTCCATACACGTAGATTCAGAAGTTCAGTAACAATTGAGTTATGTTACTATGTGTACCAGCCACAGTTTCAGAGGATTATTATTAGAAAGTCGACAGTAATTTTATTAATTCTTCAGTTATGCCTATCTATGGGATATGCGTATTCAGATTAATGTTTAGTTATGAGTCAAAGATAATCAACTAAAGGCGATAATCATGTTTCATCTGAAGCATGACGTTTGGGTATTTTTGGTGGAGCCAACTATGTGAAGCGATGCGTCTATTCATTTTGAGTTGTGTGGTTCTAATTATGTTGCGTGCTTAATTTAGCCAACAAGAGAAGCATTGAAGGGATTCCTATAGCCGACGAAGATCATATATTTTGGAGAAGATACATATAGCATTTTATTTGTGATCACTAAGTGTGAATGACAAGAAAAGAGACAGAAAAATAATAGAACAGAATGCTGATTGTTTTGGGATAGTAAAACCATTTCATTCATCAGTTAAATATCTATGTGAAGAAGCAGAGAGTGTAGAAAATTCATTGGAACTGATCAAGACAGTAGGTTTACTCAAATAGTTCATTATCAAATAGTGTATATCTATTTTAATGAAGGTTGCAACCTTCATCATTTTAGCAGTGTGTTTTTCGATAGTGAGTCCTCACCCCTAACAGGGTTATTTGTAAAAGACTCCTAACTGGGTCCGACCCTTAACCAGGTCACTGTACTTATTGCATTGTAAAGATAAACTCCTAACAGGGTTGTAAGATCTTCTAACAGGGATTATTATACTCAAGTATAGTTCTTTGTGGGTGCTAATTCCCACCAGGGTTTTTACCTATTTTGGTTTCCCCGTAACCAAAATTGTGGTGTTCTATTTTGTGTTATCTTAATGTACATATGCTCAAATATATTTTGTACTTAATTAGAAGAAAGAATTAAATTAGTTGATAACTGATTCACCCCCCCTCTCAGTTATCCCTTGGGACAATTCCAACAATTGGTATCATAGCCAAGTTCCTTGGAGAGAAATCCTAACAGCTTAAGGTAGATCAAATGGTGTACTTCAAGAAAGAGAGTCATAAGTTTGATGGAGAGAATTATCTTGACTGGAAGAACAAAATGATAACACATCTTCAGTGCATTGGTTTTGAGATCTATGAGGTTTCTACTCATGCAATTGATGTTCCTACCTTGAAAGACCTTGCAGAAGAAGACTCTACTAATAAACAAAAGGAAGTATTCACCCAAAATGCAATTGTCAAAGAATCCCTAATTAGTGCCCTATCTGACAGTGAATTTTTTGAGATCAAGAAGGCAAACAAAGCATATTCAATTTGGAAATACCTAGAAGACATGTTTGAAGGAGACATCCAAGCCAAGAATGCGCATAGAAAGACATGGAAGAAAAGATGCAAAAATTTAGAGATGTTATCTAAAGAAAATATCAGAGCTTATAATCGGAGGATTAATGAAGCAGTCTCAGGAATCGGGAACAATGGTGGAGAAATCTCAGAGGAAGATATAATGGACAAAATAATGACTACATTGATATCAAATTATGAAAGCAAGAAAAACATCTTGGATGAAACCATTCAATTCTCAAAAGACTTCAAAAGAGAAACCTTGATCAGCAAAATATCTACATTTGAGATATCAAGACTGAAGACAAAACCTAAAATGGAAACATCTTTCAAAGCCTCAGTCCATGGTAAGAAATCCTTGAGCATCTCTAGTAATATTGAGAAATACGAAGTTGATATAGAACTAGAAGAAATCATTGCCATGATTGCTAAGAAAGAAAGGAAAGGTAAAGGAAAATATGAAGGACAACTACCATTCAAATGTTTTTCATGGAACAAAGTTGGCCACTTTGTATCCAAGTGTCCTACAAGAGTCAAGAAGTTCAGATCATATTACAAACCCAAATATACTAAGGAGTGCTATCATGTTGAAGATGGTGTGAATGATGATGATTCAGGGGAAGATGAAATTGGATTTGTTGAATTAAAGATAATGCAAAAATTATTGAAACAATAGAAATTGAAGATGAAAAGAAAGCACAATAATTGGCTTTAGTTTCACAAGCAGACATCATAATAGACTGGATCATAAATAGCGGGTGTTCACATCACATCATAGGAGACAAAGACAAATTTGTACATCTAGATAAGTACAAAGGTGGCATGGTTAGATTTGGAGATAACACTCCCAAACCTATTATAGGCAGTGGATCTAACACCTTAGATGGGAAGAACAAGATAGATGATGTCCTATATGTTGATGGTTTACACCATAACCTACTGAGTGTTGGACAGTTGCTTGATAAAGGATATCAGTTAGAATTCAAAAACAATAGGTGCATTATTAACAACAAAGAAGGAGACATGATTGCATTAGGATCAAAGACCAAAGGTAATGTTTTTCAGCTTAACTGCGAAGTAAGTTCTTTTGTTGCAAAAGTGGATGACAGTTGGTTATGGAACAAAAGTGATGACATATAACTGATTGGATGTTTGACAATGTTAAGTTGAAGATAATGCAAGGCATTAAAATAGTTAATGTATTATATTGTCATTGATGTCAACTTGATATCATTTGTATGGTCATGTACATAATACCAAAGACTTCAGAGAACCAAAGGAATAAAGGTTATGCTTTCAACAATGCATAAAAGTCAAGTATTCACTAAGTGACAAACAACACCAACGGAGTGCACACCATTGGTAAAGGCAAAGAAGAACAGTCATAGTGATACCCGATGATCAGAAGATTGTGTTGCCCAATGAAGCAAAGCCACAGTGATGCCCGACGAGCAAAGTCAGAAGGTTGCTCGATGAGTAAAATTACAATGATGCCTGACGGACAGAGATCACGAAGCTAACTAGAGTCTCACCGATGGAACTGTCATTTGTCACTAACAACTAACTACAAAGGTGACCGGCGGAATAGAGAGTTCATAAAATGACAAAATATCTAGCTGGAAAGAGCTAAAGATAGACTTAACTGGTTGTTTTCTTTGTTTTATTCGACCAAAGTTAAGTGAATGATTTAAGATGATTTGTATAGTTGACAAGAAGATAATTACGAGACAAATCAGGAGTTATGCTTTAAATCTAATTGGTTGGATTATTTTTCATGCCAAGAATCAAGAATCAAGAAACATTGAATATCATGTCTATATAAGAGACAAGATTAATTCAATTACGAAGGGGATTAAGGGGAGTGAATAGAAAGAGGATGTTGAAGAGAAACTGATGAAGAATAACTTCATACAGTCCTGATCAATCAAGTTGAAGGAGAGCTAAGGAATTCTGCAGACACCGACGAATAGTGAGCACAACATCACAGAGCAAAAAATGTAGAGCACAAAGAATTGAATTGATACATTGATCAGAGAGGTAATGTACTTAAATAGATCTGAAAATCTACAATTGAAAGTTGCAATATGAACAGGTCATAGTGTTTCAGTTTAACCATTGAAGCATCAAGTCTCTTAACCGAGCAGGACTTAACAGTCTTCTATATATGTAGGTACATCCCAAGGAGTGCCAAAAATATTGATTCATGAAAGTAGCATTGGACTTGCCCGATACCTGTTGACAATCTAAGGAGGCTAATTCAAGGATGGTAGCAATAGATGCCTGATACTAAGTGACAACATCTATGTATAAAATCCTCTAACAAGGTCACACTTAACAGTGTGTTTGTAACCTTTAACAGGGTTAGCTCCTAACAGGGTTCACTTCAGAAGAGTGAAAATTTGGGGTACCAATCCTAGTGGTTTTCTCCCTTCATAGGGTTTCCACGTTAAAAATTCATGTGTTATGTGTGTATGATTCATTTCTTTATTGTTTTGTATCTGACATAGTTAACACTAGATTGATCGGTATACTCTGCTTATTTACTGTATTTTGGTAAATAGTTATACTGCTTATCGGTAATCAAGAAATAATAAGGATTGATAGAGAACACTGACAGACAGTTAATCAATATTAGTATTTCATGGCATGCATCTTGTAGGGACATAATAATCTGAGGTTTATTGATTGGTGGTTAAGTTTGAAGGATAAATTTTTGAGGCCACTGATTCACCCCCCCCCTCTAAGTTATTACTAACAATTGGTATCAGAGCTTGTGTGCTTAGAAAGGAAGGTTTCAAGACCTAAGTCAAGATCACAAGATGAACATACGAGATGTGCCCAAGTTGAACAAAGACAACTTTGCTTCATACCAAAGTAGGATAAGACTCCACTTATCAGGTATTGGTAATGATGTTACTCAATTCCTATATAATGAATATGTGTTTCCCATAGGAGTATGCATAGTAGATCAATTGAGAGAGAAGCATGAACATAACTACATGGTCATAGAGCTTTCTTCCTCTCTCTCTAATGCTAAATTTGAAGATGTCAAGGATTGCAAAACTGCAAAGAAGATGTGGGACAAACTGAAGCTTGTACATGGAGGTGATACAAATGTTCTGAGAGCCAAAGCAAAAAGTCTTAGAGGAAAATTTGATGATCTCAGAATGAAAGAAGAAGAAAACATCACACAGTACAACACAAGAATAAATAAGTAGTCAATGCTATACGAGTAGTTTGAGGTACACTTGAAGAGGAAACAGTGGTAAGTAAAATCTTAAGAACCTTACTGCCTGTATATGCTATTAGAGTTTCTACCATTCAAGAAATCAGAGCAGTAGAAAATAATACAGTTACTCTTGATAGTTTAATTGGTAGACTAATTTCATTTGAGATGAATAACTTTGATAATAGTGTCTTACCAAAATTAGAGTCTGCATTTAAGTCTTCTATGAGAATAAGAAAATCAAGTCATAGACACACATCTAGAAGAGATAGTGAAAGTGAAATTGAAGAAGAAGATCTAGATGAAATAGAAGCACTTATGGCTAGAAGAATGCAGAGTTGCAAAGGTAAATACAAAGGCAAGTTACCACTTGTATGCTTTAATTGTAAAGAGATTGGAAACTTTGTTGCAAGATGTCCTAACAGAAGAAAAGATGATAGAAGTAATGACAGATCTTTTGAGAATAAATTAGACAGAGGTGATAACAAAGATTACAGAGGTTACCAATAATCATAAAGAAGAGATACTCGAGACTACAAGGACAAAGGCAAGAAATCCAGCTACCCAAATGCTTGTAAAGATGAAGATACTGACATCGAACCTGATGAAGACATCGAGATGGTATTTGTAGCTGTGAAGGATGATTTAGATGAAGATGAAAGGTATGAATAAATTGCACTTATATCTAAGGTTAGCAAGAATGACATCTGGATTATAGATAGTGGTTGCACTCACCACATGACCGGTGACAAAGAAAAGTTTAACACTTTTGAGTATTATAATGGTGGTACAGTAGGAATGGGTAATGATACTGTTGTCAATCAGGATTGCGCCAATAGCTTGATATGGAATCTAGCTATCCTGTTGAAACATGGAAACATTCTCTTTGATGGGGTTGAGAATGAATCTCCGGATTCTAGGCCGGTTCCTCTTAGGT
>MU228082.1:6156132-6188475 GCA_018584345.1 Thuja plicata | reverse complement strand
ACATATTAATTATTATGCACCTAAATGACAAGCTTAAGTGAAAAAGAATAATAGTGTACTTTAATAATTAAACCAGATAGATTTAATTATAAAGACAAATGAACTATTACTCTAACACCCCCCCTTACTATTACTCTAACACTCACCCCTAACAAGGTTATTTGTAAAAGACTCCTAATAGGGTCTAACCCTTAACCAGGTCATGGTACTTATTGTATTGTAAAGATAAACTCCTAACAGGGTTGTAAGATCTTCAAACAGGGATTATTATACTCAAGTACAGTTCTTTGTGGGTGCTAATTCCCACTGGGTTTTTACCTATTTTGGTTTCCCCGTAACCAAAATTGTGGTGTTCTATTTTGTGTTATCTTAATGTACGTATGCTTAGTGATATTATGTACTTAATTAGAAGAAATAATTAAATTAGATGATAACTAATTCACACCCCCCCCCCCTCTCAATTATCCCTTGGGACAATTCCAACATATAATTGATATCCTTAAAAAGGAGATCAAAGGTCCATGGGAGATAATAACTTTGATGAGAGCCTGTATAAGGTATTTCAATAAATTTATACAAACCAAAATCTAACATGTCTATTAGGAAGGGAATGTGGTAGTTTATTTCATTGTGAATGAAGGTCTCAAAATTCAAAGTTGGAGCCATTGGAACATAGGTACCATCATGCCAAATATTAAAAAATATTTTGAATGAAGTCAAGAATTATTAATTTAAGTATGGTGACTTAGATGAAGAGTAAGAAGTGGACTTCTAGCAAGCATGAGAATATGAGGACCTGGATTTTAAAGGGAGGGAAGATTATGTGGAATAATTTATGTATAGTTGTTATGTCGGGGAAGGCTATCATTATAGGATAATTAATTGTACCTCTATTGCTATTGATATGACTATTGCCTTTGATTTTACTCCCTCACACAAAGGCTTGTTTTTTAATGTCCATATCATAATATTTATAAATCATTCTCTGATATGGGCTTGACACATGAGAGTGGCGATGAAAAAATGAAACAATCGGTATAACATGTCAAAATTAAATATGCCAAATTTATTTGATACAGAGGATGTTACTTTCCCAAGATATGTCATTATACTATTAATTATAATGAGGCACTCCTAGTTTATCAACCTCATTCCTTTTAAGAGGTGAGGATTTATTTTGGGGCTTATTTGCAATTATTCTCAGGGAAAGGTTGAAAATTTGGGTAGAAAATATGTAGTTTAGTATAGAGACAACTATGGAAGCTATGGGGGGACCTTGCAAGAGATATGAGCATATTAATTGTGAATCCCTAAGAAAAAATGTGGAGCTATGGGATTTTTTTGTGGAAATTGGCTTAGCCTATTTTGTATGGATATGCAAGGGTATAAAAACACTCTTACCTCTAAATTCATGAATTATCAGAGTAGAGGAAGGGTTAAAGTGGGTAGCTTAGAATTTACTCTCTCCACAAATTATTTTGGATGCTACAAGGTTACAAAAATTGAGAATGCAAGTCAACAAGAAAAGTTCACGGAACTACCAAAGTTTCATCAAAAAATTCCTTGAGGACAAGGAGCAACTGAAGAGATTTAAAAATTGGTATCATGGGTTAAAGCTTCCTCCCCCTCAATCCCTTGTTATCTTTCACATTATGTTTTATTTTTCTTTGGAGGGTAGATATATGGTTGTGCATGGCTATCATTTTCCTTTATTAAACCATGTAGACATTAGGAAAAGATCAACATTCCTTGTTTCCTATATTCTTATTTACAACAAAGTATTGATGGAGGTTCTTCCCCTCTGCTTCATCAAGGCCTCTTCATGGTACTCTATAAGTATTCCATTAAAATGGACCCACATGGAAATACTATACCTCATGAATATTAATCTCACCCTCCTTCTCATCTGCTGCAAGCCATGAATGTAGCACCTAGAAGATTCAAAATGGGATACTCCTTTGCTATTAATCATGCTCTTCGTAATTCCTAGGGTAATAAGAAGAAGAAGAAAGTCAACCCCACCCCTTAATCTATCAATGAAATTCTCATGGTCACCCTTGAAAAAAGAAAGACTCCAGTTCACCTTCATGGCCCCTCTAGAAAAATTCAAATAAACATTTTGTTAACAAAGGGGTCCTATCACTATTCTAGAAGATAAAAAGAAGGAAAAAGACACAAATTTGAGGATTGAGGAGGTTGGTTTTGGTTTAAGAAGCCGTAGGTATGCTAGGCTAGCTAGAGATGGTATTGATCCTCCCTCAAAAGGAAAGAATATTGCTATGGAAGAGGGGGATAGTATTTCCTCTCAAGATAATTCAGAAGATGGAGATGATAGAAATGATGAATGTTATGAGGGGGAAGAAGAGAAGGATGATCAGGAAATGAAATCTCTTAATAATTTGGATAATTTGAGGGAATCAGAGGAAAACCATGTTGAGAGAGATTCAAGTAAAGAGGAAATTGAGATTTTCCTAGAGGAGGAGGTATCTATGTAGGATATTGAAATATTTGGAGAAAAAAATAATAACTCTAAGGATGCTTTCCAGGGTATTATGGAGAGTTTGGAGAATTTGGAGAAAATAGTTAGTGAAAAGTGTGTGGGTATGGAGAAGGTGCTCTGCTCTCTTATCCACATTACAAAAGGCATTATGAACAAGGTTGTTATGGGGATCACTACTGGGAGCTCCAAAAATAAGAAGAAACTTAAGAAGATAGGTAATTATAGAGGAGAGAAGGAAAGAAACCCTTAGAAGGTTAAAATAGACACCTAGATCATGGTGCTTAATGAGTTGAAGAATGACTGGAAACTTATTAAGGCTCTTTATACATCTAGTTAATGGTCTTGGTTTGTTTCTTTTTGGGTCTATTTATCTACTATCAGATGGATCTTTTAAACTTTCATTATAAGACTAATAATATGTTATTTACATTTATGGTAGACATGGAAGCTAATACTATGGTTTATTGTTAGTATTTTGTTCTCAGTTGTTAGTTATTGTTTGTTGGCACTCTTGTTTTGGTATTCATGTTTTATTTTTGTAATGTTGGGGGCCCTTTCACTTGGTTTTTGTTGTTCCTGGTTGATGTTCTTATAATGTTTTTTTTCTCTATAAGGGACGGGCCGGGTACTTTCACTACTTATCTAATCAAAATTGTTAAACCTAATTGAACCTTAATTTAAACCTAAGTTAACTAAATTTAACCCTAATGGTAAGTTGAGTTGAATCATGGTCCTAATACTGTTAGATAACTGAGGGGGGGTGAATCAGTTAGCTCCAGTTATCCTACAGTCCCAAATTCTCCCAGATGTATATAACAACAATTTCAAACATAAAGGTAAATAAAAATAACTTGAATGATGAGATGACAGCCAGAATAACTACCTTGGTTGAGGAGAAGCTGAAGGATATGAATGAAAAAATTAGCCACAATGGGCATATTATTAGTGAAACCCTTAAGAATATTAATGGGGGACTTAAAGTCTCTATGCTTAAACTTAAGGCTTTGTATGCCTATCTAGAGAGAAACATGCTGGAGAACACAACTATCATGATGGAGGATAAAGCTGGGAGCTCGGGTCTGGAAACCAGAACAAGAAGTGGCCTCAAAAGGAAACTTCTAGAAATGCCCAAGGAGCTAAAAGCTCTGAAAGAATTCATCGACATGATGGAAGATCTACAGAAAGAGGCTAAGAAGGCCTTCAAAAGTAACAAGTAGTGTCTCTTTCTTTTCTGTGCTGGGAGTTTACTGGTAGATGTGCTAGAAACTATTTTTTAGCTACTTTTTATAACTCTTTTTGGGTTAGTTGGGGTCCTGATTTTTGTTGTATAGGAGGCTATCAATGTTTGTAAGGGTTTTTATTGTCTATCTTTTTATTAAGTTGTAAATGGTTTCAGGTTCCATTCAAAACCTGTATTTACCTTAATCAAAAACAATTTCAAACATATAAATCAACTCGATGAAATATAAACTGTGATCCCAGACTTATCTTCAAACTCATCAACTCAACTATCAAGTCATATACCGAGTAGCAGTAAAATAATTACTGTGATTACCGGTCAATGCAGATAAAGTAATGTGTAAAGTAAAATAAAAATCCACAACAATCATACACATTAACACATATTTTTAATGTGAAAACCTTGCTAAGGGAAAAACCACCTGGGACCGATAACCCAAAATAATTCACTCTTCTAAACTAAGCTCAGTTAAGAGCCAACCCTGTTAAAGGTTACAATGCACACTGTTAAATGTGACCTGGTTAGATGATTTATCACTAACAATTCTCCCTTGACCAATTATTCACTATGGGGTCAATAAGAAAATAATCAACATTCATTTGAATATCATAATAAAGACTTTCAAGTCCTACTCTTTTAAGAGATTTATCTGTAACAATGGTTAAAATGATACAGTAATGATCTAATTCAAATACAACTTTGTTTGCAGATTTTTAGATCTATGCTAAGTACACTAATACCTCTGATCAATTTGTTCACTTCAATTCCTCTGATTCTTCATACTTTGTTCTGCTCGGTACATGCCCTTTCCTCTGTCACTCGGTGTTGTCTGCGGAATTTCTCAAATCTATTTTCAACTAGTTTGATGAGTCATGCAAGAATTTTGCATGTGTGTGCATCATGTATGCATGTACGATTCATAATGAATCTCTTGTCTCTTATATAGATATCATAACTCATTTAATTTCCATCCTTTATATTTTTTCGCTTAATCTCCATCGTTGATTTTGCCTCTTAAACCTTCCTCAATAGTTGCATCAAAAACACGTTTCAATCATCTTCGTCCAATCATCCTTGAAGTTTCATAGTCGTTTGATCATCATAAGAAACCTTATCAATTACCTTGGAATCATCATTTTAGCCCGCCTTTAGTTTCTTTTTATTGCTCGGTCAATACCATGATGTGTCGGTGATCCCTAGCTCGGTTAATATTGTGCTTGGTATACACTATATTTACTTGGTGCTCACTGTTACTCAGTGTATACATAACTCTTTAGTTACCAACCACATAAACTATGTTTGTTCTAGATCTTTAACCCATAATTGATGTTTGTTACTGTATGTGATAAAATCTAACCTGTTGGGAGCACGCTCAGACATGCAAATGTTAGAGATATATAATCAATAAGCTAAATTAAACATGTCCAAGAAGCATACTACCAAAAACAACAAGAGATTCGTCACAACCTCCAATGAGCCAAACAAGTGCACCCAAGCCCTGTTGATTTTCTCTTAGAGAATTGTGGGTGTGCTCTCCCAACACAATATCATAATCCCACTAGATTTGATTAATGGAAACTAGAATGCAAGCTAATGATGGATGAAGAATTCAATAAACTATTATGCCCTGCATCCCCATCCCTAAATTTTCTGTGCAAAATGTAGGGTCCCCCTTTTGTTTGCTTTCCGCTTTGGGCTCTTGCCCTTCTTTCTTCCTTTTTTCCTATGTTTTGCTTCCCTGGGGTTTTCTTTCCCACGGTGTCGATTTTTCTTCTTGTTTTTGTCCCTCATGTCTCCAAGACTCGGTCTCAGATTTTTTCATTCTTTGTCTAGGAGCCAGATTTTAGACTCTGGGATTCTCTGCCACGACGGCTTCTTTTCGCAAGAGGGTATGGTCGCACGGAATCCCCGGGCCCAGAGTCTGGAGGTTGGCTTGTTCTGGAGTTTGCAGAAGGAAAGGTAACTTACTTTTACCCCAACTATAAATTGAAATCACCTATCATTTTTACAATTACCATGATTAAAACACTTAAGCAATTTGAACAAATTTCAGAGCGATATCACAATGATTTGAGCAAAGTCTAGTGCGAGCTATTTTTGAGTTGTTCTGAACAATTGTGAGTGGTTTCCTGGTGTTGAGTGATGATCCTTTGATGGTAGAAGCTATTGTAGAGCATCCTTGACACCTTTCCTTCCTTCCTTTCTCCAGTTTCCAGGTTGGTGTTCCTGGTTCTTCTTCCGTTGTTCTGCCTTTTTCTTTGTTTTTGCTTCGTTTTGCATTTCTATTTTGTTTGTCCTCATTTTGTTTCGCTTCCTTTTTTGTCTGGTTCGCCGCCTGTTGGTGGGTCGGCCCTGCCAGAAGGTTGTCTGCCCTCTGTGCAGGTGTAGTGTTTCTGTAGGTTTTGTATCTATGTCATTTTTTTTATATGCGGTTGTGTAAATAGCTGGTCTGCATTGTGTATATATGTACATTAGCTATATTTTTAATGTATATCCTTCCATTTTTGCATGTGTATACCTCTCAACTATGTTGTAAATGATGCATATATTATGTATATTCACTTGGTCATGCGTCAAGCTCGTCGTGCCTTATTTTGTTTGTCATTTCCAGTCTGCGAGCTCGCCCTAGACAAAATACCACCTGGTTGAAACTCGACTTTCGACTGGTTTCAACCAGGCAGTTTTCTCTCTCCCCCATAAACCAACCTATGCTCCATTTATTTCCCACAAATGTAATAAGTAATTGTCCAAGTAGTTTCCACTCTACGCGCGTTCGGGCAAGCTAGCGCCACCGTCGCCATAACTTCCATTTTATTGCATAGCCACGTGACGTCCATGTGGGCCTGACAGCTCACTTTTTGCGCACAACTTTTAACAGTTAGTTTTTTGGACTCTGGGTCTCTTGCCCTTACCCAACCCACATCTTGCTTTTTTTAAGTATGGTGAGACCCCCGAGCCTGAATATTGGTTAAATTTCCAAGTTTGCAAAATATATATACTTTCTGAGATTTTTGAACTAAACTAACTTCTTAGGGAGAACAAGCGCCACGGTGGTAAGATCTCCAGATCCTAGAGTATTATTTATCTATACATTACGACGGTCACCTTGCCTTGTAGGTTTCCAAAGCAATATAATTTTATCATGTCTGAGGCTTCCGCATCTTCACCACCCGGGAGTCCAGAACTTCCTTCAGTGGCGGTCACCAGGGCAGCCATAAAATCTAAAATGGAGAGGGCCTTGGAAAAATTGCCCCTCAGTATGAAATACATGAAAGATAATGTTGTTGTGGGATCAAATATTTATTTCAAAGTACAATTAATTACTGACACCAGTGTCAGGATGTGGGCCAAAATGCAGGCCTTAGTGAAAATAATGTACATTCAGCGACAGTCCGGGGATCCGCTGGTGATCAACGTCGGGGATTCTGGGATCCTCACAGCCCCCTATTTTCCATTGTTAGTGCAGTCTCTAGAGCTAATCCTCACACTTGCAGCACATTACAACTCTTTTATTCAGGCCATCATGCTCGCAGCCCCGGAACCCACCAGGTATCCTACCCCTATGGTGTTTCTCGACGCTGCTACTTTCCAGATGGGCTTGGGGATCCCTCAATTTGATAAACCATCTATGGTTACTAGAGAAAATGCCTTAGTACAGTTCAAACATTTGGAGGAAGCAACTCGGATATACATGAGTAACCACTAGCTCAAGACCTCGAAGAGGGATCCCAAGAGAATGAAGCTAGAACCCCCCTGGTCTGAATTTAAAGAAAGTATCCAGATGGGGATAATAGCACTATCTCGGGTCTTCGGGAAACCCCATGCCCAAGAATTCTTAGCATAGATGTACTATTTTCTGCTTGGCATCTCCACCAAGGGAGAATATTATGATTGGGCCGCCATCATCTCCAACCATGTAGATTCTTAGTTTCTACAGGTGGTTCAAAAGTTGAAGTTTTATATGACTTCTTATGTTATCTGGGCCCTAGCGCAACAACAAACTACCACCAATAGATTACTTACATTGTGCATACTCGAGATTGTCCTGGGTCAGAAGGCTCCCTGGGACTATTTCCCACAAATCCAATGGGAGGCCAGTTTCCCCAGTTTCTACCGTGTGAATGACGCCTTTATCTATTACAACCTGCTCACACCTACATGGGATGCAGGATACTGCCTCTCTATAGAGGCGATGAATCTGGTCAAAAGTAATTGGTGTGGAGCCTGATCAGTCTCCAAGTGGGAGATTGTTGATATTTTGGTGACTGATCATGTAGTAGATGTTGACATTGTAAAACCCTAAAATGGTCGATTTTAGAGGTTGCCCTAAAACGCATGTTATAAGCGTTTGAGATGTATAATGCATTGTATTGTGGTGTATGTTTTTGTTGGATAATAGAAAGGTTGGACGGCTGTGTAGGTGGATGTAGCCCAGGTTTTGGGTGAACCACGTTAAATCTGTGTGTTATCTGCGTTTAGTTTCTTTCTTCTATTGTTTCTACATATAACTATTTATTCTTATATTGTTCCAGTTCTGTCAAACCCTAACAAAAAGTTACGGCCATTATTATATACAATTTCAGCAACATACATACATAAGGGTGACCAGTTTCTCCGGGAAGCCTTACTTGTTACCCAAACATTGTGGACACAAGATAATTCTTTTAGAATAAAGTAGACAAATAATGGAGCTACATGCCTTCTACACCTTGAAGAAGGTGACAAACATCCCATTCCCAATTACTTGTGGGAATTACTCGTGCAGTCTGGTCACGGCCAAGGAAGCAGACAACGAGCTCAAAAGCTACAACTTAGCAGAATTCTACTTGTCGCGGAAGAATTTTGATCCGCACGGAAAAATTGCATCGGCACTTCCCTGGGCATCAGAGCCCCACCAATACCACATGGAAGACTTCTGGGAGGATTTCCAGGATGACGTGGAATTCCGAAGCCGGCATTACGTCTAGATGACCATGGGAATGATGGAAAGGTTAAAGCTCCAGAGATTTCCAGATGACTTCTCAGACTCTGGATCCACAATAGATCCCTAGTACAAATCAAAGGGGATTGAAAAGTTGGCCCTCCCACCAGTGGACTAGAATGCCCAGGAGGGGCCCACTATTGAAGAATTCACCCACAATGTGGTCGAACATAGCCACACATATTTTAAGAAAGTATGCCCCGGGAGTGTCCTCAAAGCTGCCCAGTCAGTGCCAAAATTGACCTTAGGAGCCGGAACTTCTTCGAAGAGAGAAGATAGGGGAAAATGAATAATGGAAACCCCATCTCCACATGAGACCCCCATTAAGGAGCAACTAAAACAATCACTAGTAGCATCCCAGCAAATGAAAGATAAATTAATCACGCAGTTGGCAACCTCGGTGCTCATGATCAGACCCATTCGTCTGCCTTCTTCCCCTTCACTAGCAGCACTAATGGTGAAGGCAATAGGGGTAGATCTAGAGGAGGAATAGGCCCTAAAGGATGCGGGGCCACCTTTGGTCACCAAGAGGAAGAAAAGGCTTAATCTGAAGCCTAAAAAGGAGCCAGAACTAGGGATGCCTCAGGTCCCACAAGTAGAAATCCTTTCTTCTGACTCCCCGGAGCCGGAAAAGGAACCAGAGCCTGCTCATGCCCTGACAAATCCTCCCCCTTAGGATGAATTTGATGATATTTTTAGAACTGATGAATTTGGAAATTTGCAGGGGGACATTGAGCAGCCAGAGGCCGAGATCCCAGAGCAAGAAGAAGCTCCAGAATAGGAACCTGCACAGGAGAAAGAAGAGCAGGTAGAAGAAGAGAAAGAGACCAAAATAGAAGTAGCCTCCAAAGACCCAGAGATATAGGATACAGGAGTGGACCAAAAAAGCAAAGTGAACAATTGGCATTGGCTGGGGAAACTGGACCTGTGAGAGCAACCATAACCCCAGCCGTCGTGTTCCAAGCGCCACTCCCGGAGGCACTATTTGGGAAAGTAATCACTACGGCCCAAACATTAAACCTTGGCCCATTACCTCCCCCATTGCCAGAAAATGTACCAATGGAAAAAGATATCCCAGCAACAAAGGTTGAGGAAGAACAGGAACAAGAAGAGGAAAACCCCAGGGCAACCAATGAGGTCCCAAATGTCACTACAGACACAGACGGGGCAAAAGATACAAATACCACCAAAGAAAATATTTCCGGTGAAATAGAAGATACTGGGAAGGAGCCAGAAGAGGCTCACACTACTAAGGAAGCCCAGCAGGATACCAGGGAGAATTTACAAAAATAGGTTCTGGCTACAAAGCCACCCCGCCCACCACAATGGTTGGTGGAATCTCGAAAGAGAAAGGCACCTCCAGAAATACCCATAGCCCATCTTTCTTTGGCGGAGATGATGGCTCAGGCACAGAACCTGCCAAAGGCCAAGAAGGCCCGGATAGTTCACACCCTGTGAACTGAGTCAGGCGGAGAAACGGTCGCAGTGATAGTGACACCTTCCCCAGATGTGAACAAAGCAACGACAGAGGCCGGAGATTATAGTATCACAGAAGTATCGCTGGGGAAGAGGGGAAAATAAGGTGAAGTAGACCTGTTGAAAGAGGCATCCAAGGTAGTAGAGGCTCGCTATGAAAAGGAGACTCAGAAGCTCAAAGTAGAAAAGGAGAAAAATGCAAACCTTATGGGGTTGCTAAATGAGCTGGTCCAGCCTATCAGCGTTATTCCTTAGGGGGCCTCTGCATCAGATATACCACTTCCACAAAGTGATGTAGATTCACTATGAGCAATGAAGAAGAAAGCCCAATCGGTCGATGAATGGGTTGCCCTACAAGTGGGAAATGTCTGGCTTTTCCCGGTATCCACCCTCTCAGATCTATATGCGGCCTGCCATATTTTACATCAGGCTGAGACCGTTTTCAACATATGGGAGGGGGATATCAAAAATTACGAGGCATGGAAAGTTGAGTTAGAAGAACTCATTGGCCTCGGGGAGGATATTGTCTCCGAATCTGGGATTTTGGGAGAAGATTCATTTGATTTTTTGAAGACCCAACACTCCAGACTTGACCTCACATTGGGGGTAATCAAGCAGCTAGTAGGGATTCTACAGGAGAAGATCAATACAGTACAATATTCTTTTAATTTATACAAGTCTTTTGTTTCAAAGGTCTCCGAGGCTGATCCATTCAGCACTGACACATGCACACCGGAGGATTATGTTTTGGGGAAGTTTGATGAGTTAATGGAATCAAGGTATCAATCCCCAGAGGGAGGAGACGGCTCTCAAATGATGAGAATAACTTGTATGGTACTTAGTGGTCACGATGTAGTGAAGATGGTCGATGAGTTTAAGGGAAATGTTTCAGACCTGGGGGAACAGATTGAGGTGGCCAAGTACCGGAGGGCCAGACTTAAAGATATTAATGAAGATGGAATCTCCCATCTCCTCCAAGTCTTCAATGACAATAAGCAATAATAAATCTTCTCCAGAGGTCAGAGAGAACCCAGGCATTTTGTATTCTTTATTATTTCAGAACGTAAGTTCCGAGATCCCGGATCCTACATTTTTGTATTCTTTTGGTGATCTGTGTCCCGGTCCCCAAGGCTGACCGGTCACTTTCAAAGTAGTTAATAGATGTTGTCAGAGGGTAGGTAGCTACATCAAGGCACATTAGATCGGCAAGGGGTTTTCTGCTAGATGGTCTTCCCAAGGCGCCGCTCCAACATTACACCTGGCACATCGGAGACAGGCTGCCACTTTTCCAATTTATGAGGCATATAGCCTCGATCCCGGGGGGATAGGTTTTCCTCTTTCTTCTTCTCGGCTCCCTTCTCAAGGTCGATTCTTCTACTTCACTTCTCAATCTTTTCTTCTGACATGACAGGCCTATTCCATCTCTAGGTCTTTTGTAGAGTGGCACAGGTAGTACCGGCCATCGAATAATATATTCTATTGTACAGTGTAACATAAGTTAGGGTTAAGGTTAGATGTGTATGCGTATAAATAATGAGTCCGACACCATTCCAAGGGTCTGCAAAAATTGATGATTTTGCGATCCAAAGTAATAGAACAACAGTTTTAATTTTCTCAGTTGTAGAGTTCAATGCTCATAGTTTAAGCTTTAAAGTAGTTAGATGCTCCCTTGGAGCCACCATTGTACCATGCACTAGTGCTCGCTAAAAGGAATATTAATGAAGAAGGAAGAGTTCTTGCAATGATGTTGTTGGCATTTTGTCTTATGAGTTAATGGTATTTTATGCTTTGTGTTCTTCATGTCCTTTGCTCTGATACTTAAAGTAGATTAACGACCTCTTTTCCTTTGCTACTGATCAAATATGAACTGATGGTTATTTATTTCTTCAGTATTTTGTTTAGTGTGTTAGAGCATTGTTGATGTTTGGAATGTTTATCATAACTATAGGTAGATGAAATACTTCTAACCCTGCAGAATCTTTTTTGGTTTATTTGTTAAGTGTAAGTGTGCTTGGAGAAACCTCACCTATTTGAATCCCCAGAAAGAATGAGTTGAAGAAACTAGCTATCCCCCTCGAATACAGTCACATCTCACAATTGAGCCCTGCACCATCGAGACCCAAGTCTCAGGTGCTTAGAGGCCCGGGGAATCTCATTTCCCCGGACAACCTTTACAAGCGAAGTTGGCCGGTACCTCGATACCCGGTGACAACTTACATCTACTAGTGAACCCGGTCACAAGAGCCCCATCAACAGAAACTGGCACTAGAAGGAGGGCATGAATTTGTCCCCCTCCCTAGATTCTAATTTTACACCTCCCAAGGGTTCCTCAAGCCATAGTTTTAGGAATCAAGCCTTCAGTGGGATTGGGTCTTTCTCCACAGCAAGATTTGAAAGAATCCTTAGGTCAGCCCCAAACCCTGGAAGGTTTTTCGAACTCGAGCCTCCTGCTCAAAAGAAATAGACCCCCAAAACCACACCAGCCACTATTGTTTGGGGTTCTAGTGTACCTCAAAAAATCCAAACTTCCTAGACAATCCCGGGAACCAGTGTTCAACTTACTCAAAATTTAGTTCCCCAGATGGCTGCCAACTTTGGTAATACCAGGTCTCCTATGGGAACTTTTTCGGGCATAGCCAATGTCTTGCCCTTGCATCCGGAGAAGATTTGCCCACGATATGAGCACTTAGGCTCATGAATGCAGAAGAACACTTACAGGCATACAAAGATGCCATGAACTGACATCGGATCTAGCATGAAGATGTTGTGACCTGAATGTTTCCCCTATCCCTACGACAGGGCGAACTGAACTGGTACCTCAACCTTCCCGCCAACTCCATCAATAGTTGGTAGGACATGGAGGATGCCTTCTTGGCTACCTTTCACGTACATGTGGACCATCTTGGTCCCACAGCCAGTTCCAACATTCAATCATTAGTTCCAACACACCTTGAAGCGGTGCACGGGCCCTTTCATTCCATCCCTGGAAGTAACCATATAGACCTATCTCAATGCGATGGACCTCTTCATTGCCACTCTCCTCTTGAGAACAACCATTGCGGGCTACCAGGATACTTTGGCAAAGGTTTACAACCTAGCATTAGAATTATCCCGTGGCCTCAACAAATCTCCAGGTGGGATTGGGCAGAGCACGCCTTTCAACATGATCCCTGGTAGAATTGTGTATGCCAGGGGATATAACCCTAATATGCAAATGGGTGCCCCCGCAATGGTGATGAATCCCCCGCCCCCATCGATAGACCAGCAGGCCCGGTACGTTTACCCATCACAGACTCAAGCAATGTCAAGTCCAGAAACATTCCCTTGGAACCAGCCGCAGCAGGCACAACCTCAGACACAACCGCCTAGAGTGCCCTTCTTTCAGTCCTCTGCAACTGGAGGATTGTCACCCTCGACTCTGATAAATACTGTTGCCTTCCCAGGAAACCAACAATAACCATCACACTGTGACGCAAACACTCAGCTGACTGCCGAGGTTGAATTCCTCTAGCAATGGAACAATAACGCGAATACTGGAGACCCACCTTCGAACCAAAATGTCAATCAAAGTGGTGCTAGACCATCACATTTCACACTAGTCATAGACTTCCAGCCCATGACCAATTGGTGTAGATTGCACGACATAGGCTCCCACAATGAGGTAAACTATGCCACACTGGAGAAAGTCATCATGATTTCATAGTTGGACAGGAAACAATCGCATGACACCCCTCCCCCAGAGCCTCCTATGCAAGAGTCAACTCATAATGCATTCACCTATGAGACCATCTTCTTCGGGTCTTCCGGAGAAGATGAAGAAGAATCCAGATTGCAAGGATTCTTTGATGAATTGACTCTGGCCTTTGAGGCCAATGCCTTCACCAACCCACGGACTCCTTACAACACGCAGAGCTAGGTTGGTAAAGGACCAGTTTACACGCCGACACCCCCTCCTAAACACACTCCTCCCCAGGATAATACAACTGACCGGCCTATCCCTCCAAAAGGTTTCATCTCTAACCAAGCAAAAGACCTAGCCGAGGGAAGCCACCGATTCTCGGGAGGAAGATTTGACATTACAAAGGCGTTAGAACAAACCACCACCTCCATGACCTTGATAGAAGTTTTGCTAAGCTATCCTGAGCAGAAGAAGTCTCTTCTAAAGCTCTTGGGAAACTAGAAGGCTATCAGTTGCCCGCCCAAGACTATCTCTTTTGAGGATGCCAACGCGGCTGTCTTCCAAGGAAATAATGAAGATCCTCCCTTCCTACTAGGCCTAAATATCCAAGGCAAAAATATACACAACTACCTAGTAGACTCTGGAGCTTCGGGTAACATCATGCCCCTATCCATATGCCAGAAGCTCAAATTCTAACCCACCCCATCTAATGGCACAGTGATTCAATTGGATAAGACTACTGTGAAAATGGTGGGAGAATTGAAGAATGTCTAGATACAACTCATCCAGGACCCCGAGATAGCCAGCATAATCGATATCCAAGTGGTGGACATTCCAAAGAATTATGGGATGTTATTAAGTTAGAATTGGTCTAAGTTCTTGAATGGATACTTTTCAACCGACTTCTCCCACTTGTGGCTCCCTTAGGAAGGAGAATCAAACAAGATCCAGGTCGAGAGTGAGCCCCAGATGAAGTAGGCCCTTACTAAAGTTGGGAGGGTTAATGAGGTCTTCTTCTCTGAGACCTTCCCCAGGGTGTACCGACCATTTGAAATCTTAACATTTGACTTCACCCCCGGGGAGGATCCCATAGTCTTGCAGAGAACCCAGGACCTAGAAGACAAGTTGAGGGTTGAGGTTGACTCTCAGGGTGCCGCAGCGGCCCCTCTACACTCTTATTTGACACTTGGTGCTGGGTGCACTATCAGAAACATTCAGACCTAGAATGTGGGCCCTGCCTTTCCATCATCACCCGGCACATAAACACCCTCTAAAACAAAGAACATACCGCCGATTCCTTGAAATCTAGTATCTCTACTGGAAACACTTCTTCGGTGCCATTTCCCTGGGGATCTCAATTTCAAACCCCTCCAGAGGTGAGCCTCACCCATGCGCAATTAGTACAGGAGGAAGCTCCCCCCAAGTCTCTTGAAAGTAATCCAAAGACTGCCCCATCTCCCCAGCTCTAGACTAGAAGCGATGATCTATGGACCCTTAAGTTTGACGGGTCCCGATCCAAACAAGGTTGTGGGGCTGGAGTATAATTGATCAACCCGCAAGGGAAATCCTTCCTCACATCCTACAGGCTGCAGTTCAACTGTAAAGACAATGTTACGAAGTATGAAGCTTTGGTCCTTGGACTCCTATTCACATTAAGGAAAGGAATCACCTACCTCCAGACTTTGGGTGATTTGGAGTTGATTGTTAAACAGGTCTGGAGTTAGTATACATGTCATGATAAGAGACTAGCTACATACCACAATCGGGCATGGAGCCTTATTGAAGATTTTGAGGCCTTCGGCATTGATCTTATTCCCCGGTGATGAAATTATGTCCCAGATGCCCTTGTCGTCTCTGCCAGCACACTTGAGCCCATGGCTGGCTCACGACTCTGGAGATTTTCTATGGAGATGATCCCCACCCTGTCCATTCCAAATAATGTCACCCACTTTCAGGTTTTTGAGGATGATCAGAATATCTTGGCCTTCATGGCCAATATTGGTGTCTTTGAGGACCAGATAGTGGAGGAACGAGACCATGATGATACTGGATAGGGTGGCAAAGATGATGGGTTCATGGACTTACCCACCAACACCATCCCAAAGGGGATGGTCGCACTTGAATGAATCTTCAACTCGGACCCTCAGGGCCAAGAAAGGATATCATCCTCCTTTGAGAGGGGAAAATTTGAGAAAGTAAACATTGGCCAGCCCGGTGAAGAAAAGATGATACACATTGGTACCTCTTGCTCCCCTGAGGAGAAGGAGAAGATTCTCGCGGTTCTCTGAGAATACATAGACGTGATCGCATGGGGATATGAGGATTTGAAAATATATGACACATCCATTATGACTCATACCATTCCCCTGAAACCTGATGCTAAGCCTTTTTAGCAAAAGCAACGACCGGTCAACCCACTGATAGAACCTTTGATTCGTTAGGAGGTGGAGAAATTGCTGATAGCCTGGATAATATTTCCAATCTGGCACACTACATGGGTTGCCAACTTGGTCCCTATTAGGAAAAAGAGCGGTGAAATTTGCCTTTGCATGGATTTCTAAAATTTGAATAGAGCCTCCAAGAAAGATAATCACCCTCTCCCCTCATTGGATGAGGTGTTACAAATAGTGAATGGATCCCAAATGATGTCTTTCTTGGATGGGTACTCCGGATATAACCAAGTCATGGTTAAGTACAAAGATAGAGATAAAATGGCGTTCACAACCAAGTGAGAAATGTTTTCATATCAGAGGATGCCTTTTGGCTTAATTAATGCAGGGGCCACATTTCAAAAGGCTATGGACATTGCATTCAAGGGCCTTGTGAATCAGTGTATAATCATCTACATGGATGATTTGACCATCTTTTCCCAGGACATGCGTGACCATTCCGCCCACCTCACCCAGATCTATGAGAGATGTTGTCGGTATGGAATTTCCCTCAACCCCAAGAAGTGCATATTTGGGGTCACCAAAGGGAAGTTTCTCAGGCATATCATCTCCAAGAAGGGTATATCCATTGACCCTAAGAGAGTTAAAGCACTGCTAAATTTACAAATGCTTGGCAGTAAGAAAGAGATGCGATCTTTCTTTGGAAAGATCAACTTTGTCCGACGGTTCATCATTGGATTCGTTGAGATAGTCAAACCACTCAATGAAATGATGAAAAAGGATACTAAGATTGAGTGGAGTCTTAAAGAAAAGCGAGCATTCACCTAGATCAAACAAACGATAACAGAGGCACCTGTCCTAGCTAGTTTGGACTACTCCCTCCCATTTTACATTTACTCCTTTGCTTCGCTGCATGTTGCAGCGGTGGTGTTGACCCAAAAGGTCAAGGGGGAAGAATGACCTATAGCTTTCATGAGCTACCCCTTTAAGAATGCTGAAGTCTGGTATTCATCATTGGAAAAGTAGGTATTCACACTTGTTCACGCTGTGAAGAAATTCTGGCATTATATTCTCCGGAGCAAGGTGCATTCTATCATCTCGGACCAAGCTGTGAAATCTCTGCTGATGTAGAGTGAATTGGGTGAAAGATGGGGGAAATGGATGGCCATCCTCCAGGAATATGACTTGGAAATGCAACCCATGAAGATAGTCTGAGGCCAGGGACTAAGTCGAGCAATGGCAGAAGAGACCCCCCGCATAGAATGTCAAACATGCACAGTGGAGTCTATCACTCGAGACCTATGATACACAGATCTAGTGTACTTACTGTTAAACAACAGATTCCCAGAGGGGTTACCTCCCAATAAATGTCACACTGTGCAAATGAAAAGCACTCACTTCATGATCAAAAACTCTGCGCTTTACCACAGAAACTATGAGGGAGTGTACCTTAGGTGCATCGATAAGGACCAAGCTGCAAAAATGATCAAAGAATTCCATGGGTAGTTTGGAATTGGGCATGGCTCAGTTGACGCCACTGCACATCAAATCCTTTAAGCTGAATATTATTGGCCCTGTATATTTAAAGATGTTTATACTCACGTTCAGAGGTGCCATACTTGTCAGACCGTGGCACATCGTGAATGTAACCTGACAATGCCTTTACAACCAGTCTTTGAGGCTAGGCCTTTCGCCCAATGGGCATTTGACTTCATCGGGGAAATCAACCCCAACTCATCTTCCAACCACCGATACATCTTGACTGCAACCGATTACTACACCCGATGGTCCGAAGCTATACCTTGCAAAAATAACACGACAGACATAGTTATTAAATTCCTGAAAGAAAACATAGTCACAAGATTTAGAATGCCCTTCGCCATAGTGTGTGACAATGGTCTGGCATTTTCTTTGGCACAATTGCTTGAATGGACCTATAATCAGAAGATCACTCTAAATTTTTCTAGCAACTATTAACCCCAAGGGAACGGCGTTGCTGAATCAATGAACAAAAATTTATTTGAAGTGATCAAACACCTGCTAGAACAGAATCCCCAGGATTGGCATCAAAAGTTGAGGTTCACCCTCTAGGTGAATCACATTCGAATTAAGGCCACCCTGGGAACATCCCCATTCCATCTGGTTTATGGCCAGAACCCAGTATTCCCAATCAACTTGCAGATCCCAATTTTGTAGTTTATGCAGGAATTCAGCAACTGGGATAACATTGTAGAGGTTCAACTCATTGAACAACAAGATGCAGCCCTTGAACATTTCACGCGTCATCAAGTAGTGGTAAAATGATGGTTTGACTGAAGAGCCCAATACAAGGCCTTTCAAACTTTGGACTTGGTCCTGTTGTGGGACAAGGCCCGGGAAAAGAAAGGAAAGCACACCAAGTTCCAACGGCTCTGGCTCGGGCCATACCTAATCTCAGGGATTTGCATGAAAAATACCTATCACCTTAACACCATGAGCAGAGAACCTGTCTCATTGCCTGTCAATGGACAGTTTCTGAAATATTATTTCGAGTAAGGTTGGTTTGCCCAAAGTTGTATTTTATGTAAAGTCCCCTTGTAAATATTTCTTCCCCAATGCCTTGTTGGGAGGTACCTTGCCTTGTAAATAGTTGTTGGTCATCCTCTGAGACCACCCTTTTCTTTTGTTGTTCTTTGTTTTTTTCACCTTTTTCTCAGGTCCCAGCATTTTTCTCTCCCTTTTGTAAGGATTGGTGTGCTTCACAAAACATCTGGTCTCCGAGATGTTGTCTTTAGCATGATGGTGAACTTAGGAATCTATTATTAACATGGTGAAATCGGTCTAGTCCCCAGAGTTATCTTGCAAATTTGGTAGTAAAGTATGATTAATCCTCATCAGATTTATCCCTAGAAGTCCAGTAATCAGTTAAATCAAAATTTTGAAGGAACAAGTAATCGGACACACTAAGGGTAGATCGGTCGCACTGGTTAACTTACCCAAGTCTGAACTTCTAAAGTTTCCTCTTGGATCCAGATTTCCCTACCCCATTCAACATATTAAGGAAGGTGGAAGGGTGAAATAAGTACCACCATTAAATTTAGCTAAGCTTAAGCTTGATGGTGAAAAAAGTACCGCCCTCCCACCTAAAGACATAAAATAACAAAGCAAGGAAGTGGGATGAAACTCTAGTGTATGGGAGAAACAAGCAGATTTGACGACTTTGGGGTTTGATATACTTAGTGCCTCCTCTCTACTTCTCCCAGAGGTCATTGGCTTGACTTCCTTCCAAAGCACACACTTCACCACTAATGAAAGGATCATGGGTTGGATCTCACATGGCCAAATTTTCTCAGACGTTTCATGCCTTACAAGTAAGATGCTTAGAGTAACGATTTGTTCTAGTTTGGCTAACCAGAGATTCTATAGTTCTCAAATGCGACAAGGCATTCATCCCAGATAGTCACCATTTGTTATGCCCTACATCCCCATCCCTACATTTTGTGTACAAAATGTAGGGTCCCCCTTTTTTTTGCTTTCTACTTTGCGCTCTTGCCCTTCTTTCTTCCTTTTTTTCCTCTGTTTTCCTTCCCCAGGGTTTTCTTTCCCGCGATGTCAATTTTCCTTCTTGTTTTTGTCTCTTGTGTCTCTAGGACCTGGTCCCAGAGTTTTTCATTCTTTGTCTAGGATCTCAATTCCAAACTCCAGGATTCTCTGCCACGAAGGCTTCTTTTCACAAGAGGGTATGGTCGCACGGAATCACTGGGCCCAGAGTCCGGAGGTCAGCTTATTCCAGAGTTTGCAGAAGGAAAGGTTAATTGCTTTTACCCTAGCTATAAATAGAAATCACCTATCATTTTCACAATTACCACGATTAAAACACTTAAGCAATTTGAGTGAATTTTAGAGCGATATCACAGCGATTTGAGAAGAGTCTAGTGCGAGCTATTTCTGAGTTGTTCTAAACAATTGCAAGTGGTTTTTGGTGTTGAGTGGTGATCCTTTGAAGGTAGAAGTTGTTGTAGAGCATCCTCGGCACCTTGCCTTCCTTCCTTTCTCCAGTTTCCAGGTTGGTGTTCCTGGTTCTTCTTCCACTGTTCTGCCTTTTTCTATATTTTTGCTTTGTTTTGCATTTTCATTTTGTTTGTCCTCATTTTGTTTCACTTCCTTTTTTGTCTAGTTCACCGCCTGTTGGTGGGTCGGCCCTACCGGAAGGTTGTTCACCCTCTATGCAGGTGTAGTGTTTCTATAGTTTTTGTATATATGTCATTTATTTTCCGTGCGGTTGTGTAAATAGCTGGTCTATGTTATGTATATATGTACATTAGCTATATTTTTAATATATATCCTTCTATTTTTACATGTGTATACCTCTCAAATCTACTATAAATGATGTATATATTATGTATATTCACTTGGTCATGTTTCAAGCTCATTGTGCCTTATTTTGTTTACCATTTCCAGTTTGCGAGCTTGCCCTAGACAGAATACCACCTGGTTGAAACTCGGCTTTCAGCTGGTTTCAACCAGGCAGTTTTCTCTCTCCCCCATAAACCAGCATGTGCTCCATTTATTTCCCATGAATGCATTTAGTAATTGTCCAGGTGGTTTCCACTCTACACGTGTTCGGGCAAGTTGGCGCCACCGTCGCTAGAACTTCCATTTATTGCATAGCCATGTGACGTCCATGTGGGCCTGACAGCTCGCTTTTCACGCACAACTTCTAACGGTTAGTTTTCCAGACTTCGGGTCCCTCACCCTCACCCAACCCATGTCTTGCTTTTGTTAAGTATGGTGAGACCCCCGGGCCTGGATATTGGTTAAATTTCCAAATTTACAAAATATATATACTTTCCAGGATTTTTGAACTAAACTAACTTCTCAGGGAGAACAAGCACAGCGGTGGTAAGATCTCCAAATCATGAAGTATTATTTATCTATACATTCTAACAGTCACCTTTCCTTGTAGGTTTCCAGAGAAATATACTTCCATCATGTCTGAGGCTTCCGCATCTTCACCACCCGGGAGTCCAGAACTTCCTTCCGCAGCGGTCACCAGGGCAGCCGTAATATCTAAAATGGAGAGGGCCTTGAAAAAATTGCCCCTCAGTATGAAATACATGAAAGATAACGTCATTGTGTGATCAAAGATTGATTCTAAAGTATAGTTAATTACCGACACTAGTGTCAGGGTGTGGGCCGAAATGCAGGCCCTCGTGAAAATAATGTACATTCAGTGGCAGTTCGGGGATCCGCTGGCGATCAACGTCGGGGATTCCAGGATCCTTAAGGCTGCCTATTTTTCATGCTTAGTGCAGTCTCCAGAGTTAATCCTCACACTTGTAGCACATTACAACTCTTCTTTCTGGGCCGTCATGCTCGCAACCCTAGAACCCACCGGGTATCCTATCCCTATGGTGTCTCTCGACGCCGCTACTTTCCAGATGGGCTTGGGGATCCCTCAATTCGACAAACCAACTGTGGTTACTAGAGTAGATGCCTTAACACAGTTTAAACAGTTGGAGGAAGCAGCCCGGATATACATGACTAACCACTGGCTCAAGACCTCGAAGAGGGATCTCAAGAGAAAGAAGCTAGAACTCCCCTGGTTTGAATTTAAAGAAAGTATTTAGATGGGGATAATAGCACTATCCTGGGTCTTTGAGCAACCCCATGCCCAAGAATTCTCAGCATGGATGTACTATTTTCTACTTGGCATCTCCACTAAGGGAGAATATTTTGATTGGGCCACCATCATCTCCAACCATGTAGATTCTTAGTTTCTATAGGTGGTTCAAAAGCAGAATTTTTATATGACTTCTTATGTTCTCTGGGCCCTGGCGCAACAATGACCTGTCACCAATGGATTACTTACATCGGGCGTACTCAGGATTGGCCCGGGTCAGAAGGCTCCCTGGGACTATTTCCCACAAATCTAATGGGAGGCCAGTTTCCCCAGTTTCTGCCATGTGAATGACACCTTTATCTATTACAACCTACTCACACATACCCAGGATATAGGATACTGCCTCTCCACAGAGGTGATGAATCTAGTCGGAAGTTACGGCCATTATTATATACAGTTCCAGCAACATACATACATAAGGGTGACCGGTTTCTCTGAGAAGCCTTACTTGTTACCCAAACATTGTGGGAACAAGATAATTCTTTTAGAATATTGCAAACAAATAATGGAGCTACATGCCTTCTACGCCTTAAAGAAGGTGACAAACATCCCATTCCCAATTACTTGTGGGAATTACTCATGTAGTTTGGTCATGGCCAAGGAAGTAGACAACGAGCTCAAAAGCTACAACTTAGCAGAATTCTACTTGTCGCGAAAGAATTTTGATCCGCACAGCAAAATTGCATCGGCACTTCCCTGGGCATCAGAGCCCCACCAATACCACATGGAAGACTTCTAGGAAGATTTCCAGGATGACGTGGAAGTTCAGAGCTGGCATTACGTCCAGATGACCATGGGAATGATGGAAAGGTTAAAGCTCCAGAGATTTCCAGATGACTTCTCAAACTCCAAATCCACAATAGATCCCCAGTACAAAGCAAAGGGGATTGATAAGTTGGCCCTCCCACCAGTGGACTGGAATGCCCAAGAGGGCCCACTATTGAAGAATTCACCCGCAATGTGGTCGAACGTAGCCACATATATTTTAAGAAAGTATGCCCCGGGAGCATCCGCAGAGTTGCCCAGCTGGTGCCAAAATTGACCTCAGGAGCTAGAACTTCTTACAGAGAGAAGATAGGAGAAAAGGAATAATGGAAACCTGAGCTCCACAGGAGACCCCCATTAAGGAGAAACTAAAACAATCGCTGGTAGCATCCCAGCAAATGAAAGATAAATTTATCACGCAGTTGGAAACCCCGGTGCTCATGACCGAACCCATTCATCCACCTTCTTCCCCTTCACTAGCGGCACTAATGGTGAAGGAAATAGGGGTAGATCCAGAGGAGGAATAGGCCCTAAAGGATGCGAGGCCACCTTTGGTCACCAAGAGGAAGAAAAGGCTTAATCCGAAGCCTAAAAAGGAGCCAGAACTAGGGATGCCTCAGGTCCCACAAGTAGAAATCCTTTCTTCTGACTCTCCGGAGCCAAAAAAGGAACTAGAGCCTGCTCATGCCCTGAAAAATCCTCCCCCTCGGGATGAATTTGATGATATTTTTAGAACTAATAAATTTGGAAATTTGCAGGGGGACATTGAGCAGCCAGAGGCTGAGATCCCAGAGCAAGAAGAAGCTCCAGAATAGGAACCTGCACAGGAGCAAGAAGAGCAGGTAGAAGAAGAGAAAGAGACTGAACCATAGGTAGCCTCCAAAGACCTAGAGATATAGGATACAAGAGTGGACCAACAAAAGAAAAGTGAACAATTTGCATCGGCTTGGGAAACTGGACCTACGAGAGCAACCTTAACCCCAGCCGCCGTGTTCCAAGCGCCACTCCTAGAGGCACTATTTGGGAAGGTAATCACTGCGGCCCAAACATTAAACCTTGGCCCATTACCTCCCCCATTGCCAGAAAATGTACCAATGGAAAAAGATATCCCAGCAATAGAGGCTGAGGAAGAACATGAACAAGAAGAGGAAAACCCCGAGGCAACCAATGAGGACCCAAATGTCACTACAGACACAGACAGGGAAAAAGATACAGATACCACCGAAGCAAATATTGTCAGTGAAATAGAAGATACTGGGAAGGAGCCATAAGAGGCTCACACTACTAAGGAAGCCCAGCAGGATACCGGGGAGAATTTACAAGAACAGGTTCTGGCTACAAAGCCACCCTGCCCACCATAATGGTTGGTGGAATCTCAAAAGAGAAAGGCACCTCTAGCAACACCCAGAGCCCACCTTTCTTTGGCAAAGATGATCGCTCAGGCATAGAACCTTCCAAAGGCCAAGAAAGCCTGGATAGTTCACAACCTGTGAACTGAACTAGGTGGAGAAACGGTCATGGTGATAGCGACACCTTCCCCAGATGCAGACGAAGTGATGGCAAAGGCCAGAGATTATAGTATCACAAAAGTATCACTGGGGAAGAGGGGAAAATAGGGTGAAGTAGACCTATTGAAAGAGGTAGCCAAGGTAGTAGAGGCTCGCTATGAAAAGGAGACTCAAAAGATCAAAGTAGAAAAGGAGAAAAATGCAAACCTTATGGAGTTGCTAAATGAGCTGGTCCGGCTTATCAGTGTTATTCCTCCGGGGGCCTCTACATTAGATATACCACTTCCACAAAGTGATGTAGATTCACTACGAGGGATGAAGAAGAAAGCCCAAGCGGTCAATGAATGGGTTTCCCTACAAGTGAGAAATGTCCAACATTTCCTTGTATGCACCCTCCTGGATCTATATGTGGCCTGCCATGTTTTACATCAGGCTGAGACCATCGTCAACATATGGGAGGGGGATATCAAAAATTACGAGGCATGGAAAGTTGAGTTAGAAGAACTCATCGGCCTCGGGGAGGAGATTGTCTCTGAATCTAGGATTTTGGGAGAAGAGTCATTTGATTTTGTGAAGACCCAACACTCCAGACTTGACCTCACATTGGGGGTAATAAAGCAACTGGTAGGGATTCTGTGGGAGAAGATCAATATAGTAAAATATTCTTTTAATTTATACAAGTATTTTATTTCAAAGGTCTCCGGGGCTGATCCATTCAGCACTGACACATGCACACCAAAGGATTATGTTTTGGGGAAGTTTGATGAGTTAATGGAATCAAGGTATCAATCCCCAGAGGGATTAGATGGCTCTCAAATGATGAGAATAACTCATATGGTACTCTATGTTCATGATGCGGCAAAGATGGCCGATGAATTTAAGGGAAATGTTCCAGACCTGGGGGAACAGATTGAGGTGGCCAAGTACCGGAGGGTCAGACTTAAATATATCGATGAAGATGGAATCTCCAATCTCCTCCAAGACTTCAATGACAATAAGCAACAATAAAGCTTCTCCGGAGGCTGGAGAGAACCCAGGCATTTTGTATTCTTTATTCTTTTAGAACGTATGTTCCCGGATCCCAGAGTCCTAGATCCTACATTTTTGTATTCTTTCGGTGATCTACGTCCCGGTCCCCAAGGCCGACCAGTCACTTTCAAAGCAGTTAATAAAATTTGTCAGAGGGTAGGTAGCTACATCAAGGCGCGTTGGATTGGTAAGGGGTTTTCTGATAGATGGTCTTCCCAAGGCGCTACTCCAACATTACACCTGGCACATCGGAGACAGGGTGCCACTTTTCCAATTTATGAGGCGTATAGCCTCAATCCCCGGAGGATTGGTTTTCCTCTTTCTTCTTCTCGGTTCCCTTATCAAGGCTTATTCTTCTACTTCACTTCTCAATGTTTTCTTCTGACATGAAAGGCCTATTTTGTCTCTAGGTCTTTTGTAGAGTGGCGCAGGTAGTACCGGCCACCGGATAATATATTTTATTGTACAATGTAACATAAGTTAGGGTTAAGGTTAGATGTGTATGTGTATAAATAATGAGTCTAACACCATTCCAAGGGTCAGAAAAAATTGATGATTTTGCGATCCAAAGTAATAGAACAACAGTTTTCATTTTCTCAGTTGCAGAGCTCAATGCTCATAGTTTAAGCTTTAAAGTAGTTAGATGCTCCCTTGGAGCCACCATTGTACCATGCACCAGTGCTCGCTGGAAGGAATATTAATGAAGAAGGAAAATTTCTTGCAATGATGTTGTTGGCATTCTATCTTCTGAGTTAATGGTATTTTATGCTTTGTGTTCTTCATGTCCTTTTCTCTAATACTTAAAGTAGATTAACGACCTCTTTTCCTTTGCTACTGATCAAATATGAACTGATGGTTATGTATTTCTTCGGTATTTAGTTTAGTGTGTTAGAGCATTGTTGATGTTTGGAATGTTTAGCATAACTATAGGTAGATGAAATACTTCTAACCCTACAGGATCTTTTTTGGTTTATTTGTTAAGTGTAAGCGTGCTTGGAGAAACCTCGCCTATTTGAATCCCCAGAAAGAACGAGTTGAAGAAACCAGCTATCCCCCTCGAATACAGTCACATCTCACAACTGAGCCCCACACCGTCGAGACCTGACTCTTAGGTGCTTGGAGGCCCAGGGAATCTCATTTCCCCAGACAACCTTTACAGGTGAAGTTGGCCAGTACCCGGTGACAACTTACATCTACTGGTGGACCCGGTCACAAGAGCCCTGTCAACATAAACAAGTATTGAAAACTTGCCTCAAGCCTTCACCATGAATGCAAATACAAGACTACACTATGATGAAGATTCAAAAACTAAACTAAGATGATATGCATGAGATAATAGAATTAGATTCATTTTCCATTATCCTAACATGTGATTTCTAAATTCAACTATGAACTAATGAGCATAAAACATGAAATGCACTAAGAAATTCTAGAGCTATACTAGCATGATAACAATGCATAAAAGGGAGATGATTTTCTCTTGACAATGGCCTCTATTTATAGATTTTTTTGGAGGAGAGAGAGGGCTTGGATGAGGTGGAGCTTATGTGGCATCCACATAGGTGCCACATGAGGGACACATAAGCCATGCAAGAGGCTCACTTTGATCACACATGTGTGAGCAGCTTTGGATGTGATGGGTCAAAGTGTACTTAAGTACACATGTGAAGGATCTTGTAAGAGGGTGTAAGAGAGTGTAAGAGTTTTTGTCCAATTAAACACTTTTAGAAAGTGTAAGAAGGTGTCATCATTGGTGTAAGAAACCTTGTTGGCACTAAATAAGGATTATTTGGAAAAGTGTATTTTTGAAAATTTGCTCACATGTGTGAGCAAATAATTAGGGCTAATTATTGTAGGAATCAAGAAATTAGCCTAATTAACCTTAGTTAATTAGTGAATAGGTTTATTTGGTGAGAGTGATGTGAGGTAGGGTAGGATCTAAGTTCAAATTAGGTTAATCCAAATTTAAAATTTAGATTAATTATAGTTTAGTAGAATTTAAGTCGTGTGGAGGAATAAATAAATTAAAAATTTATTTAAAAGGGGTTAATGAAGGGGAATGTATTAACTAAAATTTAATACATCAAAGGGGGTAGTATTTAAATTAAATTCAAATACTAAGGAAAGTGAATCATATTTAATTAAATAAATTTAATTAAATAGATAGAAGAATATAACAAATATAATTAATTAAAATTAACTATAATGTTATGGGAATATTAATTAAATTAATATAAGGATGATTTTAGATGGCTACAGTTACCATAATGATAATCAAAATAAGTTGACATCAATGACAATACATTAACTGATTAATGTCTATCATCACATTTGTAACTCGATTGATCATCAACAAAATGACTTCAAACATACAATCAGTTGTAGTTCATCAATCTCTCCCTTTGACATTGATGGAAACATAATATGAAATATGCAATATGAAAATTCCATGAAATACCAAACTTTTGTTTTACAACTATATGCAAAATGTTGTAGCTCTCCCTAGCTTGTATATATAATATGTTTCAGCATTAAAAACTCACCATGCAGACTCTCCTTGCATATTTGACTCTTCTGCTCTTCTCTCCCAATATCTGTAGAATCTTCTCTCCCTTTAATGGATAGATATTTCATTTCTCTCCCTTTCTCTTTTCTCCTTTTCTCCCTTTCAGTGGATAGATACTTCATTGAATTTCTCTCCCTTTGACAACAATGCCAAAAAGAAAATATACGGCTCTTCAGTAGCCAAAAAATATATATCTCATTTTCAGTGCATTAGTGTAAGTACCTTGTAATGTACTAATATGCCATTTTTAGTCCAGTTTAGCTTTGCATCAACACGGTTGCTATTTTGATTACATGCAGGTTGATGCAACCTCCTAGTCAGCTTAGTGACTGATAAACAAGGGACGAACCCCTATGTTGGAAATAATGGAATGGTGCACTGAGAGGGGAGGGGTGAATCAGTACCCTCAAAACTTTTATTAATTAACGTTTATCCTTTTGTAATCAGTACATTGTATTACCATTCATATCTATTATTCTATCTTTGTGTATGTACCATCAATTCATAAAATAATAAGAATGTAAAACATTCATAGAATCATTCATGAAATGTATAGACACATGATACAAGATTTGGTAACGCAGAAAACCCCTGTTAGAAGGTAAAAACCGCGGTAGGGATGAAACCCACAAAGCTTCACTATCCATAAAATGGAAGGGGTCGGTTAAGGCTTACAATTTGATCACTTCTGATGATCTACCCTGTTAGGAGTATTATGTGGAGACTAGTTAAGGTCTACTCTATTAAGAGATTTAGCAACATTGTTTAGTGTGCACTCGGTTAAGAGATTTATAAAGGATTTTTAAATCCACCTTTCTTGATAGGATTTATTCTATTTGCTACACTTGTTAGAATGTAGACATAAATATTCAGTCACCTGATTGTATGCAATCTACAATTGTTGATTTACAGATCCATTAAATTCACATGTAAAATGTATCACCTAATGTGATTGATTAATACCTCTGTTTCTCGGTAGCCTTGAATCTGGTTCTTGATAACCTAATTCATATTTTGTTGTTCTTGCTTGAAACTCTTAGTCTAATCCATAAATGTGCTCCTTGGCTACTATCATCCTCACATCCATCATGAAATGAATGATTAAATATCTATTTATACAATAGATTGACCTAATTAAGTTTCATGTATTACAAAGATAACTCTATGATCAAAGGTTTACAACTTGACCTTGATCTCCTAGTTTGCATGTTTTCAATCAGTTAGCTTGATTAAAACAATTATAATTACATTGCTTACCCCTCAAGAAATAGTTTTAAATCAAATCAAAATGCTAAATATAAAACATAAGTGTTTTATCTGACGTGGAAGTCAGATCCACATTTCTCAGGATTTAACTGACTTTCAGTGTCTGATGCTTGGGTTGCTCTGTTGTTAGTATGTCGGTGTTCCTTCTATGAACTGTTCGTCAAGTTCCCTTGCTCTGTCAGTTTCCTCTGCTTTTCTGCTCTGTCGGTTTATACTTCAACATTTTTGAGTTGAACTATGCAAGTTATGTCAGGTTTCTCTTGTGATTTGTATTGTTAGGTTTCTCTTGAACTTAGCACTTTCGGTGACCTTTGTTATCTGTACATTCAGTTTGTACTGAAAGTCTGTCTTTCGGTGATGGTTCAAAACTATGTTTTCCCTTTGCATACTAATGGAAAAAATAGTTTCTTTATAGATATATGTCTTGTACTTGTTCCCTCAAGTAGTGATACTTTATAGATATATGCTTTATTTTTGCATGCATCACCGGGTTCTTTGAAATATTTATTGCACTAGTAATATCACAATAAATTACCACTGGTTCAGTGATCTCTTCATTCATTCCTTTCAAAATTTGTTTTATCCATGCAATGTTCAAATAGTTTGCAATAGTAACAACATATTCTACTTCTACAATTGACTGAGATATGCATCCTTGCTTTTTACTTATCCAAGTAACTAATCTTTCTCCCACAAAGAAAGCTCCACTAATAATGCTCTTTCTATCATCAATGTTCCCAGCCCAATAATCATTTCTATAAACTTTTAGTTCAAATTTGTCTTCTCTCTTGTACCAAAATCCTTCAGTGTTCTTCAAGTATCAAAAAATTCTCTTTACAACAGTCATATGTGATTCCTTAGGATTAGTAGAAAATCTTGCTACAATTCCAACTATCTGTGCAATATCTGGTCTTGTGTGTACAACATACATAAATTTTCCAATCATAGATCTATACAATGTCTAATTTACCTCAGGTTTCTTATCTTCCTTCGTCAATTTTCATCCTGTCACAATAGGTGTTCTGAATGGTTTTGATTCTTCCATTCTGAATGTCTCAATACGTCCTTGATGTATTTGGATTGAATTATGTAGATGCCTTCAACCTTTTGTAAAATTTGCAAGCCAAGAAAAAATTTGATCTCTCCAAACATTGACATTTCAATTTGTTTCCTCATTTCATCAGCAAATGATTTGCATAAGTTGTCATTTCTTCCAAATATAATATCATCAACAAAAATTTCAGCAATAAGAGTATTATCATCATTTCCTCCATTCAAATACAAATTGTTGTTATCACTTGTTCTAACAATTCCAATACTAATAAGATAGGAGTGTAGTCTTTCATACCATTCTCTTGGTGCTTGTTTCAATCCATATAAAGCTTTGTGTAACTTACATACCATGCTTTTCTGAGTAGGATCAACAAAACCTTCAGGTTGTTCAATGTAAACCTCTTCTTCTAGTATTCAATTTAGAAATGCAAATTTAGCATCCATCTGATATACTTTGAATGCTTTGTATGCAATATAAGAAAGTAATATTCTAACTCCAAGTCTAGCAACAGGTGAAAAATTTTCTTCGTAGTCAATAACATCTTCTTGTGAATACCCTTGATGACATGTAACTAATTGAATGTTTGATAATGATAAGTTGAAAGATAATGCAGGTCATTAAATCAGTTAATGGACTATATTGTCATTGATGTCAACTTTATATCATCTATACGGTCATGTACATAATGCCAAAGACTTCAAAGAATCAAAGGAACCAAAGTTATGCTTTCAGCAATGCATAAAAGTCAAGTATTCACTAAGTGACAAACAACACTGACGGAGTGCACACCGTCGAATAGAGCAAAGAAGAACACTCACAGTGATACCTAATGATCAGAAGCATAGTGTTCATTGACAAAGAAAAACCATAGAATTCCCAATGAGCAAAGTTAGAAGGTTGCCTGATGAGCTAAAACCTCAAAGTGCCCGACGACCAAAGATACAAAGTTGCCCGATGAGTAAAATTCCAATGATGCCCGACGGACGGAGATCACGAAGTGAACTAGAGTCTCACCGACGGATCATTCGGTTGTCACTAACAACTAACTGCAATGGTGACTGACAAAATAGAGAGTTCAAAAAATGACAAAATATCTAGTTGGCAGAGCTAAATAAAGACTTAATTTGTTTTCTACTTTGTTTTATTTGACCAGAGATAAGTGATTTATTTAAAGATGATTTGTACAGTTGGCAAGAAGATATCTACGAAATAAATTAAGAGTTATGCCTTAAATCTAATTGTCTAGATTGTTTATCATGCCAAGAATCAAGAACCAAGAAACAATGAATATTATGTCTATATAAGAGACAAGCTTAATTCATTTCTGGATGGGATTAAGGGGAGTGAATAGAAAGAAGATGTTGAAGAGAAACTGATGAAGAACAACTTCATGCAGTGTTGATCAAAATGGTTGAAGGAGAGCTAAGGAATTCTACAAACAACTGACAAATAGTGAGCACAACATCACAGAGCAAAAAGTGTGGAGCACAAGGATTGAATTGATACATTAGTCAGAGAGGTAATGTACTTAAATAGATTTGAAAATCTGTGATTCAAGTTGAAATATGAATAGGTCATAGTGTTTTAATTTAACCATTGAAGCATCAAGTCTCTTAGCTGAGTAGGAATTAACACTCCTCTATATATTGAGGTACATCTCAAGGAGTGCCAAAAATTTTGATTCATGAAAGTAGCATTGGACTTGCCCGATACCTATTGACAGTCTAAGAAGGAGGCTGATTCAAGGATGGTAGCAATAGATGCCTGATTCTAAGTGACAACCTCTATGTATAAAATCCTCTAACAAGGTCGCACTTAACAGTGTGTTTGTAACCTTTAACAGGGTTGGCTCCTAACAGGGCTCACTTTAGAAGAGTGAAAATTTAGGGTACCAGTCCCAGTGGTTTTTCCCTTAACAGGGTTTCCACGTTAAAATTCATGTGTTATGTGTGTATGATTCATTTCTTTACTATTTTTCATCTTACATAGCTAACTCTAGATTGATCGGTATACTCTACCTATTTACTAAGTTTCGGTAAATAGTTATACTGCTTATCGGTAATCAAGAAAGAATAAGGATTGACAGAGGAAACTGACATACAGTTAATCATTATTAGTATTTCATGGCATGCATCTTGTAGGGACATAACAAACTAAGATTTATTGATTGGTGGTTAAGTTTGAAGGATAAATCTTTGAGGCCACTGATTCAGCCCCACCCCACCCC